>CM077225.1:16770999-16838499 GCA_039654775.1 Spinibarbus caldwelli
TGAGGAGCGAGGAAGGAGGGGGAGCACTTACACCAGTAATGGAAGAAACGCTTTCTCCAGCATTTTAGAGCAGCAGGGGGCTTTTCTGATGTGTTAATGTGTTGACGGAGACAAATGAGGCCGTGCGGTCACGAGGGGACATGGAACAAGAGCCCTGTTGTACACAGCACAGCCCAGAATACAGGAGCCCCTGCCCAGCCAAACAACAGCACAGGAAGCCAGGCCTGCCAAACACAAAGGCTGTTTATTTACCCTCATGTTAACCAATCATGAGTACACAAATCAATAAAGTGTTAGACCACAAGAGACAAGCCAGGTTAAACAGAGGCTGCAGGTTAAATAATGACTGTTTTAAATAAAGAAGTCATTAGAACTACAAAGATGTTTACAGGTTTTTGTTTTGGATGCTTTTCAGGCCACAGTATGTGGCCTGCTGGTGTTTTCATAAAATACAAATTATATCTACAAGAATAATTCAACGTAAAATTCAAATTTTGCCTCAGTTTAACATTGCTTAATGTCTTTTGCAACTTATTTGACCTTTTTTCTTCTGTGGAATAAAAGAGGATGAATTTAGCAGAATGTCGACTTGAAGGCTCCTGGTTGTCCAAAACAATATTCGAAGGGCAAAGATATTTCCAACAGTTCTGTATTATGACTTGTACTTATGAAATATTATGAGAACTTTTAAATTAATATACTGAATTAATGTGGTTAATTAATTTAATATACTGGATTAATGTGGTTAATTAATTTAATATATTAAATTTACCACAATTTATTTAGCAATTAATTACAAGTTAAACTTTGCTTTACAGAACTGTGTTCTTCAAACAAAAACAATACCCTAGTAAAAAGTAATATATTTAAAATAAATTTATTTCATACTAAGTATAGTTCTAATGTATTAACATATTTACTGACATATTGCTCGAAGCTTACTGATATATAAATTATAATTAATCTTTATTTGGACAATGCACATTTCTTAATATTAAACCTAAAATGTATTTTAATGTCACTGTTGATGAGGATTGTGTGATCTTTGAATAATATCAGTCTTTAAATGTAAGATATTTAAAATGTACCTAAAGTATACTTGCAATAGTTCCACTTTAGCACAGTCAAATATACTTCAGTAAATCTTTAGTTGGACTTCGTCACTACTTCCGCACAATTAAAATGTATTAAGTAAATAATTTGTTGTTCCAATTTAACAGACCTCAAGTATACCAGTTTAGTATACCAAAAGTACAATTGCAGGGTATTTTATTAAGCACATAAATATGTGATAAATATGTGTAATATTTAGCATGAAATAAATGTATTTCAAATTTAGTATATTTATTTTTCACTAGGGTAGTTATTGAGGTAAAATGAAATTAAATATAATTTCAATTTACACCTTCATTTTTTTATGAGTTTTAGCAGTTTAGCAGTTTACTAAGATTATTTTAATATATTAAGGATAATTTTAACAAATGGTTAAAAAACACTGGTCTAAATCACTATTTCCATACAAAGTAAATTGTGAGCACAAGCTGGCAAGATTTTCAGTGAATAATGACTTAAAATTTTGCCCGTCTACTTTCATTAAGGAAGAGAACAGCTTGAATATTTGGCTTAACATCTTCTTTTGTGTTCCACAGAAGAAAGAATGTCATATAGGTTTGAAGAAACATCAAGCTGTGGTTGGGATACAGACATGCTGTTTCCTTATCATCCAATGTTGTCACCTCTGTTTACACTCCTAACTATCAATAGCCAAGAAGACCACCACATGCAGTCAACAGGCATGACCTTCTTCCAACAATAAAATGTCTTCAGCTTCCCATCAGTATGATAAACTCCACGACTGTTCCTCTCAGCAGAACCATCACTCTTCAGCCTGAGAAAGAAGGCTGAGAAGAGAATCATATGCTTTGAGATGCTGTGATAAGAATCAGGAGCATGTGTCTCTTTCAGCTTCTCTGAGCATGACGCCGAGGGCAGATCGCAACTCTCCACAAGTGACAGAGAGGAAGTTCACAGAGCTGCCACATGACGCCTCCAGTGGATCACTGTCTTGCCTCTAAAAATGGGATGTGAGATAATGACCTGCCAGTCAAAGAATTGGACAGGTAAAAAAAAAAAAAAAGGTAAGGAAGAAATAGATATGAGTCAGACAAAGAGAGAGGGGGTAGGGGAGAGAGAAAGAGAGAGTTTCATTGAAAATAATTGGGACCTGAAAATTGTGTACTGCAATGTACTGCAATGTACTGCAAGTGAATGCCGCTGGTACTTGAGAATGAACTCATCAGGGAATAAAATGGCGTTATGATTTACCATAGACACAACACACAATTCAAGTCCAAACACAAAACGGCATGATGCAAAACGATAAACACACTCAATCGGAAACATTTTGTTTGCTTCTGCTCTCACACTCGCAGCACAGTCAAACAGCATAGACCTACCGTGTATTTTTATGACTTATAAGATAGTTTACCACCAGATGGTATGCTTTTTTACAGGTTTCTTTTTGGAACTTCTCATTTACATGTAATATCCAATTCTAAATTTCCACAATCAGTCTCTGTGTGTATGTTTGCTTTTCAGTATATGTACAAGAGCATAAATATTTTGGTCCAATAATGTTTTGGTGTGGGTGTGGCTACCAAGACAAATAGAAAGCAAGCCACCAAAAAATGTGTTACTCCATTTATTAATTAAAATTATTTATAATTATACATTTATCAATTAACACCAATGAATTACTTATTATGCACTTTAGTGAATAGATTACTGGATTGTTATATCATATGAAAGCATTGTTTTTAAAAGTATATTTTGTATTGCCAGTGGGTTTGGGAACTGTACCCATGGAAATATCTGATATAAATAATAAATTTTAATAAATAAATGAGAACTTTTAATTAATATTAGGGGGGCAACTCCATTTCATTTTCACGCAGTTGAAATAAATCACTGGATTTACATTAATGCATGTGAACTGAAAAAAAATAAAGATCATTTAAGTCTGATTAATATTGACCATGTCAGCTTTCCAGAGCTCATCAAGTGTAGCAAGCACAAACAGGGAAGTTATTTTTTTAAGTAAGTGTAGTGTGTGATCTTATACCTGAGAGATTCAGAAAGGGTCAGGTAATCACTGGCTGAGATTGAAAAAAACTTCAGCATTACTCTCAGTGTATGTGAAGACAGCAGTTGAGTTCTTATAATGACGTGTCAGCACAGAGAAGTTGTTCTTTTATGGTTTTGCCACATGCATTATTTAAAGATGGAATCATTATTGCAGATTGTGCTGGTACTGTGAGGGAGAACTCACAGAAGCACACTGTGTGTGGCTTTCCTGCTTTATCTGTATGGTAAAACAATGTGTTCTAGTGTAAACTTTTCTTTCACTAGTGCGTATATCACTAACTAGATGACAAGTGAATGTTTAAGAACTGTTCCTATAACGTGACTTTTTTTAAATTAAATTAATCCCTAATTTTGATAATACAGTCATGGTCAGCTGTGTCACTGAGTATAAAGCCCCCTATTTAACGAAACCATGTTCTAGAAAGTCAGGTCCTATTCCTTTTGGCATTTTGATATTTAGCAGATAAATATCAGCTAGTAATGAAAAGGTGAACTTTGTTGCCCCAGCAACCTGGTGTTAAACCACACCACAGGCAAGATTTTATCACTGAAAAGCAGAACAGACCTCTGACCTTCTATGAAAAAAAAATGAACATTTAATAGACTAAAATAACCTCCAAACCTCCAATCCATACATCAGTCCAACCATTCGTTCATGCCACTCTGGTGACATTTCAACAAAATGATATGATCATCATAGTGACAGTTGTTTACACCTGTTGCTAGATAATTTTTTTGCACTTTGGATTTTGAAAAGTAGTTTTGTTTCCAAAGCGTCAACACGGAACATCACATGCGTCTATTTGTCGCAAAGGTTCAGAAGAACATGAAAGTCAATTGCTGCTAAAGGTGAGCAGAAAAGAGATATCAATTCTCTCTGCTCGCAGCGTGTCAGTCATACTTGTCAGAAAAGTGTGTGAGAAAACACATAAATGCACAGTTTGACCAATTCATACGTCATCAATAGTGGCATTTCTACGATTTAGTATGACAGAGTCCACACCTGAAACAAACCGTACCACAGTTCACATGAACAGATCACCCTTTTTAGGTGGAACCAGATATGGTTCCCAGGTTCAGAAAACAATATTTACATTGTCCGGATGATCCAAACTCTGACATCAAACGAACTTAGGTATGCACCAAAAGTGCTAGTGTCAAAACCGGAGTCGTATTTTCTTTTACCTTACATAACTTTGTTTATGGTTTTTGTTGACGTCATGCAACCTCCCCAAATTAAAATCCAAAATAGTCCAAAATACTGTAAAATTTGATTGGACATCAACAACAAATGAAGAACGGAACACTTTCTCTACTCATTTAAAAATTGAAAAGCTTATTTATGAATGAATTAATTGTTTTTTTAATGGTTATTAGTTAAGTTGCATTTTATTATCTGCATTTAGTGCAATTTTTTTTTTTTCTCTCACTTTCTGTGAACCTGTCGGAACAGATCTGCAACACTTTTGGGTTACAACCAACCAGTTAGGAACTACTACTGATCTATAGGGGATTTCACACCCGGAGGAACCTTTTCATAATTCCTAGAACTATTGGCGGAAGTACCCACTTTTTGGTGTGTTCGCATCGTAGGAACTAGGAACATATTTAGTTCTAGAAACTGTGAATGGGGGAACTAAATTAGCTCCTACTTAAGAGTAGGGTCTAAAACAGTAAAGGAACTATCAGTGACGTAAGTGTACGCTGACTGGCCAAACGCGTACGAAACACTGGCTACCTGGTATTTTTACAAAGCCATGTAAAAATATTTACTCCACGAACATGGAAAACTGCAATAACGGCATTTAGCTACCTGTTGTCTGCAGTGCTGTGTTCTTTTCTCAGCCTCAATAACACTGCAAGCTGTCATAGGAGATTTAGTCAGATTTTCATGCTCTTTCAATTGCGTAAATTGTGTGTTTACACTCCATCTCTGTTATGACGAAATCCACAACACACAAAAAAACAGCTCCAATCATGGCGTCGCCCATTCACCACTTGCTGACGTTCGTAAATGCCGCGAATAAAGACACTGCTGTCAGCCTCTTCAGAGTTCCTGCTGCTGGTGGATTGCAACCAAGAAAACGGGCCGAGGTGGAAATTGGTTCTCTAGGAACGACCCTGCTGGCTAGTTCCTAGAACTACGTGGTGCGAAAGCCCCTATATAAAGATTGTGCATTGAAATCATTGATTTACTTATAATGCTAACAGGGTGGCACACTGGGTAGCACTGTGAGAAACCCTGTTGAAAAAAAACAGCATATGCTGGTTAGGTATGTTTTGAAGCATGGCAGCTGGTTTGAGCTGGTCTTTAGTTGGTCATGAGCTGGTTTAAGCTGGTCCTGAGCTAGTTATAAGCTGGTTATGAGCTGGTCCTGAGCAGGAGCTAGTTGCTTAGGACCAGCACATGACCAGCTAAAACCAGCTCATAACCAGCTTATAACCAGCTCAGGACCAGCTCAAACCAGCTGCCATGCTTCAAAACATACCGAACCAGCATATGCTGTTTTTTTCAGTAGGGAAGTCTTTGGTCTGAGTCCCAGCTGAGCCAGGAGGCTTTTCTGTGGGCTTCTTCTGGCTGTTCTGGTTTCCCCCACAATCCAAATACTTGCAAGACAGGGGAACTGGAAACATTAAAATGCCTGTAGGTGTGAATGTATGTTTTAGTCCAATGATGGATTGGCCATCTATCCTGAGTGTTTCCCCCTCTGGGATAGGCTGCAGGCTCCCTTTGACCCTACACTGGCCAAGCGGATTGGAAAATGGATAAAAATGCAAACATCACTGGCTCTAAACAGCAGACATCAGGTGACTTTGGAATTGGTTTTAATAAATCTGTTTGTTATCACACACAACAGAAACCTGTCATCCGGTCAGACCTCCTCTATAATTGCTTTGCACGAGGCAAAACAGTATTTTCTGTGAGTCTGTGGGTTGTGCAGCAGGTAGAATAGATCAGTGCTGTCAGAGCAGTTTTCCAGAGGGACTGCTGACACTGTCAGATTTACTGCCTGCAGGGCTGCCCATTGACTGCAGACATTTCAGCACACACAAACTCACTCCTTCCAGGAAAGATGTGCCTCACACACACATACTGAGACTACAGAACAGGTACAATCTAGTCCAGTCGGGGCATGCTCTCAGGTCATTATTCTTGAACAAGCTGTGTCTTGAGATCCAGACAGAGCTTCGCCCATTACACAAACACACGTAAAGTATGTGTTAGGTCATGCTTTTTAGGTTTCAACAGCAGAACGTCTTCAGATAACTGGACGTGGGTTAATTAGTAATGAATGAAGTGTTGATCGATTGGTGTTACGGATTCCAGAGGAGCAGCTAGTCATCACTATCTTTTATCATTTTCTACATACAGCTTAAAGGACAATCAAATTATTTATACTTGATTTATGTAATGATTTATGATTCATATCTTGTATTTATAATCGAAAGCATGTCATATTATTTGATTTCCCAGTAGAGCAGAAATGCATTTGAAAAGTAAATCCACATTTTAAAGTGAGCCTTTCAGTGGTTATAAAAAATATATTGCAAATGTACTGAACCCAAGGTGACTGTTAAACTTATATTCCTCCATATTATCTACTGTACAGAAGACTTTAATATAGCACAAGCTGTCTGAAGTTCTCATCTAAAGTATATCTAGTTTACTGTCATTCTCTGGCAACAGTAAACCTTGGGCCAACTAATCGAATATTAATGTGATTTTATTTTTTCCAAACATTTCAGACAGACAGGCTAAATCACAGCTAATTGTTCTTTCAAGAAATACAGAGTCAAAAACAAAACCCTCTCAGTCAATTTGCATTTGATTGTTTTAATGTTATTTAATCAGGCTATTCAATTCAATAAAGGGCTTCACGGTTTGGAGGCCAGCTAGTGAATCATGCGAGTAATTTCCTCACACTAAGAAGGTGCTTTTAACTGTGTGTATGCAGAATATTAATATGAATAGGCTATGAGTTTTGATGCTGGTGTTGTTTAGTTTATTACAGGGAATGTGTTCAGACTTAACAGTCCTTCCTTAGTCTCTGAGAGCACACAATTTTACCATGTAATCATAACAGTGATGGAGAGAGAGAGCAGATTTGAGAAGACATAGTCACTTGAATAGTCAAGAACCCTAACATCTGTTTTAGATCTTATTATGACCTACAAAATTTACAGCTCAAATCTGATGTGGAAGGAAAATTTATTTTATGTTTTGCCTCCTTCAACCAACTTGAATGTTAACACCAGACCACTAGGAAATCAGCCACAGTTTTATATTCCTTTTCGAAACCCTTCCATGCTGTAATTTTAAAAGATATGAATTCCTCCACCTGGAGTATGTTCAGATTTTATTTATATTCTTTGGTACTGTGGTAATGAAATATAGAGAAAAGTACATTTTCCCTTTAAATATTTCCTGTTGTTCATGTATGTGCCTTCCATAGCAATGATTTAGTCTAAGAAAACATGATCTACAATCATCTTTTGATTGACAGTCAAAGGCTGGCCGCTTCTTGCCTGTCCCTGATGTTTCTCCTAAGAATGCTTTGATCAGCTCCTGTAAAAACACATTATTATGCAAGTCATTCCACATGGCCAGAGGCAACGATGTTATCGCAAATCATCTGTAGCTCCTTCACAGACTTCAACTTGACCAACAATAGCAGCAGGGCTTTTATGTTTGCATGTAAAACAGCGAAGAAGAGAATGTCAAAGGTGTTGAAAAGCATCTACTGTACCTCTTTAATTATGTTTTACGGGGGGTTATGTGTTCCTTCCTGAAGAACCTTTTGACTCTTTGCTTCATTTGCATTTTGATAACCAGTAATAATAGATAATAGATAATAGAAAATATAAAAACTGTGAAATTTGCCTCACATTTTTTAATAGCAGTCACATTTTTGAGATACTGACGTTCAGCATCCTGAAGTTTTATTTTCTGAATGCATGTTATTGATCTTATTGTAAATTATTCATTCAATATTTAATTTTATATTATTTTTTGACCTTGTAATTTTAAATTAAAATGTCATCACTCAATCTTCCAGTGAAACACATCTGCCTCCATTCAAACAACAAATTATTATAATCAAGTCAACGCCCCACATCATTTTCTTTTTCGATAATCCATTTCAGACAAAAGGACAAGATCTGTAATTACTTGTTACATTGCAACTTTAAAGCAACCAAACTGCTCCAAGTTTACACATATGAACACTTTACTGAGTCAACAGTGAATCATTTCTCACCCGTGTGTTCAAAAACTGGCCATCTTCTGATGAAACACACACAATACAGGAAAATCAAGTGGACCCCTTTCTTGCAAAGGCCATGAATCATAAAACTGTTCAAGAGAAAGTTGGGTAATGTCTTGTTTTAAATAGGAATTTGAAGACAAACCAATTGAATATGCAAACATTGGAGTATTTCTCGTTAACGCTGAATTACAAGTTAATTAAATTACTTTTGATGACCCCATTAATCAAGTGAAGCCAGAAATTATGAGAATGGTGATGGTATCAGTATGTAGAGCAGAACATCTCAAATATTTGACTAAACATGATGAAAAACTGAGAAGAAAACCTTTACATTTACATTTGTGGTAGATATTTTTGTTAAAAAATTACAATTTTAAATATTTTTTTCTATCAGACACCTATCTTCATAACACTACATTCAGACAGTGAATGGTTATATAACAGTTATACACAATATATTGTATGAAAGGATAAATATATATTCATAAAAATTATATAATAAAATATATTCAGAGAATAGAATCATAATTCACCTTTTAGGCAACTTTTAGATGAGGAGCCCAGGGGGTCATTCGTAAATCACACTCATTTCATGACTGACACTTTTCTGACCTTTGACCTTCCAGAGGAACCTCATAAGAGATTTGATGAACACCTGTCAAATTCTGTTTCTATTGTCACTGTGGCATAATATTGCTTAATACCTAAAGTCATCACTTAAAACCAAACAGCACCCACTATGATAAGTTGTACTCAGTACTGAGCACTCATCACAACCAACATAAAACTGCAGTTGCATGGAAAAACACTTGATGTGACACATTTACAGATCCCAGCTTATTATGTGGCACAATAATCAATTGTGATTTAAGTGTTTACATTCATATTGACTCTATTGTTCTGTGAAATGAAAATGGTCTTTTACAATGACCAGCACTTTTGATGAATGAGTTGATTAAACGCATAGCTGTGGTTCTTGGTGACTGCGCACTTCAAAAACAATTAAACAAAAGAAAATGAAATATCATTACTATGCCAGATCATTTTATTTACTGGCCCACGGTCACAAAGCATTGTCTAACAGTGGCTTGCAAAGTTCTTTGAGCATCTCTGCTATAAAGTGCTTTTCCTAAAGCCAGATAAACCCTACATATATCTGTCTACTGGTTGAGTTTCATCTCTGACAGTGTGTACCTGATATATTTTTCCCGTCTCCCACTTTTGTTTTCTAGAGGTGTTATTGAATTTAAAGGCTCAGCCATTGAGTAGTACTGATCTAAGTAGGGGGTCAAGCATACAGCAGCCATGTGTATGCTAAGAATCCTGGAGTTTATCGGCATTAAACAGAAGAGAGAAAAGCAACACCAGTTCAGATGTTTCGAGCAAATGTCACAGAGAGCTTTTCAGTCCTGAGATCCACTTCCCAGTGGTGTTAGTAAAGTATTCTTACACTGGAAGTAAACACCCACTGCTATGATTGGCTAACAGTTGCGTATGTTTGACAGTTTACATCCTTCGTAGATGGACGCTGTTGTGATTGAGGTTAAAAATGCATAAATACTCAGTACATATCAAACGATCTGTAATAACAGACAAAGCAATAGTGACCACAAAATAAAAACAGTTACTCATACTTGTGTGTTGCGACATTACTGTTGGATCCAATATATTCGGCACAGCATCGTCTTTTAGTTTCAATCATTCTGAAAATCCTGCATTGAATTGTGCCTTGTTTGTAAACAAATCTGTGGTAAAATGACCAAGTTCTTACTGACACAGTCTGGAACTTCATTAAAAAATAAAGTTCATCAAATAAAGCTCATCATTTGGTTTCTGCGTAGACCTGCATTTGCCTCTCTTGTCATTAACCTACTACATGCGCGAATCGGTGGGCGGGGCTAAACAGTGATGTAGAAGCAGGCGTTGGTCTTACTCTGTGGAGGTGGTGTTTAGCCACACTATTACAGGTGCATCTCAATAAATTAGAATGTCGTGGAAAAGTTCATTTATTTCAGTAATTCAACTCAAATTGTTAAATAAAATTCGTGTATTAAATAAATTCAATGCACACATACTGAAGTAGTTTAAGTCTTTGGTTCTTTTATTTGTGATGATTTTGGCTCACATTTAACAAAAACCCACCAATTCACTATCTCAACAAATTAGAGTACTTCATAAGACCAATTAAAAAAAAACATTTTTAGTGAATTGTTGGCCTTCTGGAAAGTATGGTAATTTACTGTATATGTACTCAATACTTGGTAGGGGTTCCTTTTGCTTTAATTACTGCTTCAATTCGGTGTGGCATGGAGGTGATCAGTTTGTGGCACTGCTGAGGTGGTATGGAAGCCCAGGTTTCTTTGACAGTGGCCTTCAGCTCATCTACATTTTTTGGTCTCTTGTTTCTCATTTTCATTTTGACAATACCCCATAGAATTTCTATGGGGTTCAGGTCTGGTGAGTTTGCTGGCCAGTCAAGTACACCAACACCATGGTCATTTAACCAACTTTTGGTGCTTTTGGCAGTGTGGGCAGGTGCCAAATCCTGCTGGAAAAATGAAATCAGCATCTTTAAAAAGCTGGTCAGCAGAAGGAAGCATGAAGTGCTCCAAAATTTCTTGGTAAACGGGTGCAGTGACTTTGGTTTTCAAAAAACACAATGGACCAACACCAGCAGATGACATTGCACCCCAAATTATCACAGACTGTGGAAACTTAACACTGGACTTCAAGCAACTTGGGCTATGAGCTTCTCCACCCTTCCTCCAGACTCTAGGACCTTGGTTTCCAAATGAAATACAAAACTTGCTCTCATCTGAAAAGAGGACTTTGGACCACTGGGCAACAGTCCAGTTCTTCTTCTCCTTAGCCCAGGTAAGACGCCTCTGACGTTGTCTGTGGTTCAGGAGTGGCTTAACAAGAGGAATACGACAACTGTAGCCAAATTCCTTAACACATCTGTGTGTGGTGGCTCTTCATGCCTTGACCCCAGCCTCAGTCCATTCCTTGTGAAGTTCACCCAAATTCTTGAATCGATTTTGCTTGACAATCCTCATAAGGCCGCGGTTCTCTCGGTTGGTTGTGCATCTTTTTCTTCCACACTTTTTCCTTCCACTCAACTTTCTGTTAACATGCTTGGATACAGCACTCTCTGAACAGCCAGCTTCTTTGGCAATGAATGTTTGTGGCTTACCCTCCTTGTGAAGGGTGTCAATGATTTTCTTCTGGACAACTGTCAGATCAGCAGTCTTCCCCATGATTGTGTAGCCTAGTGAACCAAACTGAGAGACCATTTTGAAGGCTCAGGAAACCTTTGCAGGTGTTTTGAGTTGATTAGCTGATTGGCATGTCACCATATTCTAATTTGTTGAGATAGTGAATTGGTGGGTTTTTGTTAAATGTGAGCCAAAATCATCACAATTAAAAGAACCAAAGACTTAAACTACTTCAGTCTGTGTGCATTGAATTTATTTAACACGAGTTTCACAATTTGATTTGAATTACTGAAATAAATTAACTTTTCCATGACATTCTAATTTATTGAGATGCACCTGTATGTCATAAAGTGGCACATTCCACAACCTGTCGTTTTGGCAGATTGGCTTCAATATAAGCTGATTTTAGACTAACGAGAAAGTTTTGAGTTCTGAAACTTACAGGATGTTTTTATAGCACAATTACCTTTTATATGACAAAAGATCAAGGGATTTTGATTTCTCAGATCATGAACCCTTTAAACTGCTTGCATAAGCTGCGTGTAATTGAAGCAGCAGTGTAATTAAAACAAAACAAAACTACAGCTCTTCACAAAAATAAAGTGATTTTTGGGTTAAGAATTTCCTCAGCTATAAATTATAAAATGCTCGTGTCATTGCAAATTAAATCAAACTTGATTGTCATGACATCTTATTTAGCTACATGAAGAGGGGGATTACATTTACATCCAAACTGTAACTAATTTTCATGCATAAGAAGCTTTAAACTTCTTAAATCATCCAAAAAAATTTTAATAAAATTTTGAATAATATGTGTTGTTTAGAGATGTGCAGTAGTTCTGCTTTGACTTTGTTTAGACTATTTTTGTTGGAAAAATATTGAGTCTAAAATGTAGTCACATAATATTAACTTCTTGCTTATAACTTTTGTATAAAATCAACATCACATTTGCAATAGTACTGATATTAGCAAGAATATCTTTGCTTAACTATATCATACCTTATACATTAAAAAAAAAAAACATTATATATATATAATATATATATAATGTTTTTTTTTTTTTTTGGTCTTTGTTTTAGTGGAGAGTGGACACATACCATTAGAATTAAACAGTCTATTTTTGCAAGTATACCAATATGTAAATGAACACTGTTACGATTGCAGACTAGCGTAGTTCACACTCTCTTATCGGTCACTGAATACTAAATAGGTGTGGAAGCGTATATGTGGGCAGCTGTAACAGAAACAAGATGTATTTCACACACTCACAATGATATACAACCATAGCAGCATTTGTGTTTAGCTGAACCAGTCAGAGGCCAAGTTCTCATTCCAAGAAATACAATATCTCTACAAACCTCTGAATAACTTATGGGGACATAAACAGAGCTTGTGCATTTTATATGGGCACAATACCTGGAAGTGGCTTTGCCTGCTGCATGGCCGACTATAATCATTTGCATGCTCTGTAAAAAGACGGAGTTGGAAAGAGAGCATGAGCTTCCTTCCCTCTTGGGTGAGCGGTGACCATGCCAGTGTAATAACAGAGCTGTCATGGTAGGCAACATGCTGCAGATCTGTTAGATGGAGGGTGTAATTACTTGGTGAGTCTGGCCTGCTGCTATTTGTGATAATTGCTTGTATATGCAGCCTCCTCCTCTATAAACCATCTCTCGTCAACTGGTCTGCAGAGGCGTGCATGTAGTATGAAGCACGGCTGGTAAAAGTGTAATGTAGTGATGACCTTTCGGGGCTCATAACATACAGTTGTGACTTGATGATTATCAGATAGACCCACATCTGAGTAGATGTGGTAAGCAAAATGACTAAACACACTGAAAAAATAGGGTTGGCAAATAGGATCGGTAAAACGCAAGTGTGAAATAGACAGCTGGACCAGTCTGATTACATAACAAATTACACTTACGATCCGGTTCTTTTTCATGAATCACAAACATACAGTGCAACCACAGTAGTATGACTCCCAAACAAATGACTATTATTAGGCAGTTATTTTTAATGAATAAAAAACAAACAGCAGTCAGACTCTCAAACAAATGACACTCATGAGCTGGTTCTCTGTAGTCAATCAAAAACACAGTGTACAGTGCAATCAGAGTAGTCTGACTATCAAACTTTTGACTAATATTAGTTGGTTTGTTTCAGTCAGTCATAAACTCTTGAATAAATGACACTAAATGAGCAGGTTCTTTTTAGTAAAACTGAAAATCTACAGTGCAACCAGAGTAGTCTGACTCCTGAATGAATAACTCTTATGAGCCAATACTTTTTAGTGAATCAATAATTTATATCGCATCCAGAGTAGTCCAACTCGCAAAAAAAAAAAAGAAAAAAAAAAGTCTCATTTAGCCAATATTTTTAGTAAATCAAAAACACACAGCACAATCAGTGTAGTCTGATTCCTGAAGAAATAATTCTGAGTCTGTTCTTTTTTGGTGAATCAAACACATACATCTAACAATAACTATCTTTCCAGCTTGAGTCAGTTAAGTTCCAGTTGTTGTTCACTTGACAATGTGTAGTTAAAGATGCACATTATGAGTTTTATCAGTAGTATTTTATACAATTTTATGAATTAAATAATGTTACCACATATTGTATTTGTTTAGTATTGTGGACTAATATTTAGTATTGTTAATTAAAGGCCTAGTTAAGGCCAGGTACTGAATTTTATTTATAGCACCAAAAGACTGAAAAATCAATAAAAGTGTTTGTGTAAATACATCTTTTGCAATAACTAGTTTAAATACATTTCAGGTAACACTTTACTTACAGGTAACACTTTAAGCCTTTATGTATAATGCATTATAAATGTAGTTTTAATGCATTAATTATGTCTTGTAATGCACTTTATATTGCATTGTACAGTCTCATGAATGATTGTAACCACAGTTAATACATTATGACACTTATCAATTCATTGTTACACTATGCATTTTAAATTCAATTATAACGAACAAGATATAATGTATTACAACGCACATTATGAATAATCATAATGCATTATACCCTTTAATAACCCTTTATAATGCATTATACATAAAGGCTTTAAGTAAGGTGTTACCATATTTCTTATTGAAATCATTTAACAGTGAAATCACATTTCTTTTACAAAATATTTATTTCGTACAAGTAGCTACATTTTTATTCCCCCTCCTTTTTTTTTCTTGAAAGGGAATTGTTGTGGTTAACTAATACATCAACACCCTCAGTTTCTGTTAATAAAAAAGTTTGGGGAAAAGCAGCTTTGTCATAATTACAGTTGAAATACTGGTGGAAATATTTTGTCCTATAGAGGGGTCTTTGCATATTTTGTTGAACAATGGAACCTAAAAGTTTGAGAATTACTAAATTAAGAAGAACCAGACACCGGTAAATTCTTTAGGATTCCCATCCCTACTGAAAATCCTCCCTGTTTTGATATAATTTCCTAAATATTTGTGAACAATTAATCACTCAATTAAGAGAATTATGTGTCTATACAAGGATTATAGACAATGATCTTATGCACTGACCAACTAGACAGAGCATTTGTGTTATATAGTAATTTGGAAAAATTGGCAAGAATTAGAGCATAAATGACTTTTGAATGCTGTGCATTGTTTAAAAGCATCATAGTCAGTGATCCAGTTGTTACGTGGCACAGATCAAGCTGTGCAATGAGCAGAGTAAGTCCATGAAACAAAAGACTGACTGTGTTTGACTCGCATCATTGAGCTCTTTCTGAAGCAAATGGACAAGCTGGCTTACTGTAGTTCACATGGGAAAAACAGGCGTGATTTAGTGAGCATCAGAGCTTCCCTGGGCACCAAGCTGGCAGAGCAATAACCAATAGTGCCCCAGCTGGCAATAAGCTAACAGGATTATTCTAAAACGGGTCACGGTGGTGCAGAATGACAATATGCTCAAATGTCCCATCCCTCAAGAGCTAAAAGGTGACTGAAAATGTCACTCATCTTTAGGTGCAAATCATGTCCCAGGAAATGGCTAGGTGACACGGGTCAAGAGTTCAAATCATCCTCTGAAGAGAACAAAAATTGCAAACTGTTACAAGACTACCATATTATTGGTTAGAAGACTGTAGTATTATTGATTGTATATGTTATACAACCAAAACAGATTATTTTCATAATTTCAGTGGTGTTGGATTAGGCATTTTAGGAATGGTTCACCCACAATGAAATACACTGACATACATTTCTCATACATTGTTTAGCTTCAGAAGACTTGAAATTAAGATCATTGGTGACTTTTATTATATACATTTATGATATTTTTTGCATTCTTTTCCGAAGCTTCAGCCCAAACTGACTGTAACTGCACTAGAAAGACAGATGAGCAAAGCAACCCAAATTTCTCCTGTTGTGAAATATTAAGAAGCATAACAATGTTTTTACATTGATAGTGAAATGAAGAAATGGTTCTTAAGCATCAAATCAGCATATTTATTACAATGATTTCTGAAGGATCATGTGACACTAAAGCCTGGAATAATGACTGCTGAAAATTCAGCTTTTCCATCACAGGAATAAATTACTATTTAAAATATATTAAAAATAGAAAAGCAATTTTACATTGTAATAATACTTCCCAATAGTGTTTTATTGCATTTTTGAGAAAATAAATGTGCCTTGGAGAGCATAAGAGACTTCTTTCAAAAACACTTAAGAATCTTGCCAAACCTACAATACAGCATCCTCAAACACTCTGCCTGTGGAATATATTTTATACAGGAAAACATTAAAAAACCATGCAGAATCTTACCAATTTCCAACAGTTTAAAATGTACTCTCAAAAACCTAGTCTGCATATTCGTTGGCATTCTTCTAAATAAAATGGTTCATTGTCACAGCTACATCAACCTTTATGGACAACAGCTATTTGCTTCTAATTACACAAAGTGATTTTGTGTTGCAAAAATCAAATGTTTTCCTTCCTTAAGCAAAATGAATGACTCTGGCTATGTTTCACTCTTGGGTAAGATTGCTTTGTTTTTTATGTCCCCAAGATTATCACAGCGTTGAATATGATTGTAGATCAGTTATCTATTGTGGTGCCGGTAGTATCAGACTGTACAGACAGGATTCTCCCATGGAGCGCCGCTCGTGCTGGGAGGCAGGATTACAGGAACAAAGAAACCAGGGTGAAGAAAAAGATCCTAATCCTTTATCCCCCCTTTCCACTTTCATAAAATCCTCATCTCTTCAATATAGGCCTCACTTTCTTCTTATCATAGTAATGATACTCTCTTTTTCTCTTTCATATTGTGTTCGACTATTAGACAGGACTCTGTGAACTTCTGAATCAAGCTGAATCTACATTGAGGGATACTTATTCAAGTCAAAAAACCGCCTGAAAGTGAACAAAGATCAAATGTTAATGAATGAGTGAGATTTCACAAAGTTTTCTCAGTGAAAATGGATCAAATTTCTGATATTCTCATGAACTAAAACTGAAAATGACTTGGCAGCATCTAAATAAAATTATTTAGTGAGCCAAATAACGTCAAGAGTAGATGTGTCAAAGGTGAACCATATAACAACAACTGACATCCAATCCTGCGACAGTCCACTGCGATTAGTCAATGACTGTCAAATGAGTCAATCTTCAAGTTTGATTTCCAAATAGTCTTTAAAATGCCAAAACTGAGTTGATGGTCAAGAATTAGAATTTTTTATCTCATAGGGCTCGGGCTGATTTTTAATGTGTATTAGTCTTCATTTTTGAGAAATGAATAAAGAACCATATCACCAGAGAGGTTAGACATCTAAAGGCTTTTTTAAAAACAACATGATGCATAAATATTACTACACTGCATTGACGTAGATGCAGAGCATCTTTTAGAATTGGTCTTAATATTTAATCTATTAAAAATACATAAAGTGTGTATGTCATTTTCTGAGATCAAGATGTAACTTCTTATTTTCAATAAATGAAGCATCCATTTGGTCTTCTACTACTTTATTTCACTAGAGTTTATGTAATTTATTCATTCGTCCTCTTAATAGTCAGAAAAGAGAAACGGTGAAATAATGAGATTCCACTGAATCTCATGTAAATTGTCTTTAATCTCCATCCACAAGTTTGAAATGTAGTTTGACTAGCAATAAATAAACACACTTTTTTTTTAAATTAAATGTTATCTTTAACATATCTAAACATTATCCATTTCATAACAAAATAACCAATGCCTTAGGCACTTTTCTTTTTTTCTTCCAAACATTCCCACAAGCAAAGCCAACTTTAGTATTAAAAATATTCCTGTCTGAACAAAAAATGCTGTCATTTTCACACAAAAACAACTGTAAAAAGGGCAAAAAATGGTAAAACCCTGTAAATTTATACCACAAAAAATTGTAAATGATTTAACTTCACATATGTAATTTTACTGTACAATACAGCCAGATTTTTTAATGAATTACTACATTTATGGTTTAAAAAAAGTAAAAGGACATTCCCAGAGGTCCCAGAGTAAAATTACACGATTATATTTTATTTTCATCAGTAATGTACGTTAGGGCATTTTGTGTTAAATTTTCTGTTAGTTAATGTGTTATTTTAGTTTTATGGTTGGTATATGAATATCGGCCACAATGAACTCATTCATGTGGCTTTCTATTTTACCACATCATGGTGGTTATCAGTTTAAATATTTAGGAAAAAGCATATTTTAATAGTTCAAGTAGTAGTTAAGTATATAGCTTGATGAAATATATAGTTCTAAGTTATATACAGGCACCAATATGCAGTAATTTTACTGTGAATTTCTGGCAACCACCGCTGCTATTTTTTTTAACCACAAATTTCATGCAATATTTTTGAAATGCAGAGAACATAATATACAAGCTATACTAAGACTTTTCTTTCAGTACTCATTCTTGACTTATAGTAACAATTATTCAAACTCTGTGGTAACGAAGCAGAGCTGAACCATTGCTAGGCAACAGTCTATGAACATCCTGTAGCTTTAGGCAGGATTACTCTGCAAAAGATAGAGAAACACATTTTCTCCTCAACTGACGAATGTTTGGTTACGTCTAAGAGCTCAGACTTGCTTTCTCTTGATGCTGAAGGTTTGTGAACACGGAGGCTCAAGTTCTGTATAAAGACTACATGATATTTATGAGTTGCAGACTCTAAAGAATGACAAACAATCTCTAGCTGGTTTAGGAGGATTACTGATCTACCCTTGAGAAATATCAGGCAGATATTTTGTGATGATTCATCAGCGGTTCTGCAGGACACACTGCAGTGTAACTCAAGCATCTGGGCCTTTAATGAGAGAATGAGAAGTAGGAGGAGAAGGAGAAGAGATGTCATCCTGTCTAGAAGACTTGAGAAGACAAGCTATTCTGCCTTGTTAAATGAATATCACATGATATTCCCCATGGCCCCATGGTTGGAATTGCTTTTTTTTTTTAAGCAAAACAAACTATAGAAGCTTTATTGGACAAATGAGACACTTTCACACATTGAGAAAAACACAACCAAAATCGTTGAAATGAACAAAGAAAAACCCACATTTTATTGCACTTAAGTTATAAGAAAATAAAAATTCTAAATGAATCAAACAAATACACAATCCCTTTAAGGTTTCTTTTTTATCTGTCTGTTATGCCAGGCAGTTTACATAAACTGAAAAAATAAAACAGCTCCAACATCTGATTTCTCAAACCAGATTATAAATTAAACAGGAAGAAGAAAAAAAAAAAGAGGAGAAAGAACAAGATTGTTTTTTCTTTTAATATACAGTGTTAAACCACTTTCACAGTTCAGCTTGAGTTGTGTGACTTGGAGGATGAGACGAATCATTTGGCTACAGATGCGGTTACGTCCTGTTTATCTATGAAGCTGCTTTACCATTCAAAAAAAAATACAAAACAAAACAAAAAAAAACAACCCATGAGAGCGTCACCAACGGAATCAGGTTAGCTCTAGCACTTAAAATGTAATCAGATGTCCATTTCTGTACACTAAGACCACCTTTTTTCTTCGGGAAATTAACGTCGGTTCCAACAATCTCATTTTTCAACTAATTAAAAACAAGAACGGTATTCTTTTTTTGTTGAAGCATACATTTCCACACAGAACAGGATGACAGAGCTTTTGTCCCAAGGAATGTGTGAACAATTTGCTCAAACACACACCCGCACGCACACCCAGTCATGCTCGCAAACACGCGCAAAATAGTTTCTACACGTCCGTCGTTTCATCTCTGCAGACAAACCCGTCTCTTTGTCAGACATTCTCCCTCCTCTACGCCTCGTAGAGGCACATTTGGCTCAAGTTTCAGTGGCAAAAAAAGAGAAGCTGTTATGTCGATATCTTGCTTTTGTTGGTACGTTTGTTTGTGTCGTTTTTACAAGTTCAAACTCTACAAGTTACTTTTGTTTAGAATTTCGTCTGGGACTAAAACGTCACAGCCAGTTAAAGTTCCACCTTATTTTTCTGTGAGTCTAGCAGCATAAAATCCAGTTTGGCCACTGGGATGGACAGTACTGGGGGGAAAAGGGTGGGGGGGGGAGACATATTCCCTGGAGCTTATGGGAAAACATTCCCATTTCCCACAGAGCACCAGCACTGATGAGCCTATGAGACCAGACTGGTTGAAAAACATAAACGCAGGTCATCTCCGATCCAGAGAGGCACTGCTTATGGAGTACTAAATAAAAAAAAAAAGAAGAAAAAAAAAAATACAAAATTAAACCCCAAAAACATGTGAAACAGCAGAGTGGGTTTAGCTTAATACTGAAACCTGTTGTTTGCAACAGTAGGCAGGAAGTGAACAAAAAATGCTGAACTTGAAAAGAAAGCACAAAACTTTAATTCACAGCTGTTGACGCGAAACCAAAAGACAAGTCGTGGGGAACAAAAGAAAAAAAAGAACTGAAAAATGGATACAAAAGAAATTCAACACGTGAGGAAGAAAGGGATATTTGGCTTGTGCTGAGGTTAATGAGGACTGACAAAATTGGCTTCGTTTGTCTCTCTCTCTCTCGAATCACTCCCGCAATACAAGGCTATTCAAATTCTCATCTTTCTCCATTAAAATTTTATTTGTATACACTATTTATCACTCTGTGTCCTTGTTGATGCATTAGGGTCTCATGTATACAGTGTTGACTGTTTTGATCAAAAAAATAACGTTTGTACATATGGGTGTGAATTTCAGTCAGGCTTGAGTGAACAAGTCTCTGTGCAAGGTCGCCTTGAGTGGTAGGAAAAGGGACTATCCTGTTCTCCCAAGTCCTTCTTGTCAGTTTTCTTCCCAGAATGCTGTGGTGCATGAACGTCTGCCCCCACCCCCCCCTTCGGAAGGTGAACGGAACTGTGGCGGCAGTCGTGGACCGTGGCAAGATGGGGAGAAATGTTGGCGGCAACATACAGGGGAAGTGAGCGATCGGTCCTGACGCGGAGAGACCCGGGGCAGGTTGCTCTCCTCCACCCTCCCCTTGTTTTCCAAACAAGTCCCCTTTAAGTTCACCCCCTTCACTTCATGTCCACGTCGAAGTCCAGCACCAGGAGCTTGGTTTCCTCTGTGCCGTTACGGCTGCCCACCGCACAAACGAGTTTGGTATTGGAGGCGCGGATGCGCCAGACCACGCCGCCGCTGCCTCCGCTCTCCAGTGTGACCAGGTTGCGGATAAACTCGCCCGTCCGAAGGTCCCACAACTTCACTGTACCATCATCCGAGCTGGTGATGACAAAATTCTTGTTGAACTGCAGGCATGTTACTGCACTCTGGTGCTTGTGGGGACCTGAGAGCAAAATTAAAGAAACAGAAGTTTAAAAAAGTAAAAGTGCACTTATTTGTATTGAATGTACACTTGGAATGTATTTCAAATCTTTAAAGTATATAATTTATTTTTTTTAATAACTTGCAAATACAATATTGCTGAAATAAAAGACAATTAAAAGGATAGGTTTCAGTAAAAAGATAGAATAACCAAAATTGTATGGGTTTGGAACAACAATTTTTTGGTGAACTATACCTTTAAGTATATTTATAGAGAGTACACTTTCATGACTATGTTTAACTACTTTTAAAAAGTGCACTTTGTAATAACGTCAAATCAAAAGTCTCACTCTAAAGTACATTTTAAATAACTGTTTTAATAACCTTTTCTTGTGTTTTGATCTGTTGATTAACATACTAAAGCACAAACTAAAGCACATGTAAAATACTGTTATTCAATACTAAAATAAACTGCAACTTTAACATTACAAATGTGTAATAAATGCATTTAAATACGTCACAAATTACAGTAAGACTTTAAGGTGTCCTTGTTACATGTACTTAGTATTACAATAATAAATTATGCATAATTACATGCATGTAACCCTAAGCCAAACCCTAATCCTAACCATATAATAAGTACATGTAGTTAATCAATATTACTCAGTACTTAAATGTATAATTACACTGTAGCAAGGAAACCTTAAAATAAAGTATAACCCAAATATCAATATATTTAGCAACACACTTTAAACATTTTAACACTCAATACAAGTAATTGTTAAGTTACATACAAAGATTTACTTAAGTTCTATTAATTGGGCCAAAAAAGCGCTCTTAACTAACTGCATTTAATATACGTTTCAACTAAAATGCATTTATTTCTATGCAAATAATAAGCATTTAAGTGTTGAAAACATTACATCCAGTTCACACTTAAGTATATTATTTTCATAAGTCCTTTTTTTTTTTTTTTTTTTTTTAAAAGTGTACTTCTTAAGGAATTCCAGATGGAGATACACTGCAACATTGAAATCACCAATAGACAAGAAATCGAACTGCAGCTACTTGCCACGGCAGAGAGCGCGAAGAGAGAACGTGTAACTATGGTTACAGGAAATACTGTGGTATAAACGGCTTTGATTCTATGCCCTTGAGGTATTGAATTGAGCCAGTCTTTCTGATAGGCCAAGCAGCATGCGAGTCTAAACAAAAGTGCTTAGACTGCTGTCAGCGAGGAATACAGAGCAAAAAGAGATGCGCCACAATGGCTCCTGTTACTGCAGAGGGGTGTGGTGAGCTATTACAGCAACATCACAGGCAATCCACAGAGTCAAATACGGAAAATCACGTTATCAAACATCTAGACCTGAGAACAAAGACTGAAGTTCATGAGTGAATGAAACTAAAAATATCAATTTCAAAGGCATGAATTTGGTCATGAATACCCATTAGCAGAGCGCTAAAGTCAACTGTGTGAATGCAAATGAGATGGCCGCTCTCTATTGATGTGCAAGACACTACACAGAGCGCCACAATAGTCCCTTTTCTTTAATGAGTGACTCTGTGTTTGAGCATTCGCACTTCAAAGCTCTGCCGCTGAGTTGAGCATCTTGTCTGGGGATAAATGTGTGTTTTTGTGTATTATGTAAAACGAGAGTCATTAAGTGATAACAGGAAATGCTCAATGACCTAATTAAATGACCTACAAACTGATATATGGTCCATCCCCCTATTTAGTACCCTCTGGGCACCCCCAACAACACACCCCAACCCCCTCCAATTCCTTTCATCAGGTCATCCATCCCTCACCCTTCCAGAAGATTAAGGCTCAAGATGTTAAGAGGCTGGAAATTATGAAAAATACAGCTTTGGAAACAAAAAAAAATGTGATTGTTTGTGTCTAAAAGGGATATTCTATTGTTTTAAGCATAAAGTGCTTGAGGCACATAAAAATGTGATATTTGGAACTGAAGAACACTTTATCAAATGAAATAACACAACAGACAGTCTGATTATTAATTCATGAGCTGAAGCTCTTAAAAGAATGGTTCACCCCCAAAATATATATTTCTATTTTCAATTATTTATTTACGTTGTTTCAAATTTATGAGTGATTATTTTTTTTAAAAAGTAGAACGTTTTGAATAATCTTTTCATACATTAACAGTTCTAAGTGGCTGTCAAGCTCCACATAAGGACAAAATATAGCATTATGGTACTTATATGCCTTCTTCTGAAGCCATATGTTAAATGTGTGAGGAAGAGCCTGAAATTTAAGTTATTATTCACTAATAAGTTTGCGCCTAGTCTAAAATTCATGTTCAGATTAAAAAGAAACTGCTTTTGAAGTTGGCAGAAATTGTGATCTTTTCATCCCTATCATGACGAATGTGAAACAGCTTCTCGAATGAGAAAAATAAATAGGATGAGACAATAAGGGAGCATTAATTTAAGAAAAAGTTGTTCATGAATAGAGCATTCTATCAAGTTTGATATCATGGTGATTTTAAATCACTGATGCACTGATGAACTATTCCTTTGAGATGAGATCAATCTGACTCTCTCTGCTCACCTTGCAGTGTCTGTAGGCACTGGCCGGTCTTGATGTCCCAAATCTTGACAGTGGAGTCTGCATTTCCAGAGACTAGGATATTATCTTTGAGCTCCATGCCGCTGGTGAGAGACTGATGACCTGTGAGCGTGTGAATACAGTTTCCAGTCTCTACATCCCACACCCGAATTGACGTGTCCAATGAACCGCTCACCACGTGGATGCCGTCAAACTGTAGAAAGAGTGGATTAAATAAATCACTGTTCAGTAATTAATAAATGGCATTTTATATAAGAAATGACTGTGGCTAAACACCCAGAGTAGTCATTTGGCTTATTCTCTGTCTAGAATAAAAGCCAAGAACAATTCAATAAAAGCTGTACTGAGTATGGCAGGGATTTGATTCATTTCACAATGAGATGCAGCACAAGCTGAATTCCAGATATTTTCCATTCTATTGTTATTGTATTAAATGCCAATATGTTTGATTAAATTTTTCTAATGTAATTACTGTAAAGCTCTTAAAATTATGGATATATGAACAAATCAGGACAAATGCGGATTAGTACGGACTACAGCCCAAATGCTTTGTCCCACTGTTGCTGGGTCAATGACAAGACAAAAACAACAAAAATCTTGTTTAAAATGCCTTGACCAAGTTCTTGTAAATCAGGTTCAATGTAATCTTTGCATTCGTGTTGGTTTCATATGGTTTTTGAACTTCTATGCCATTTTCAACAACAGTTTAATGACTTACTAATGACACAAAATGTCATGCGGTGTAACCATTCAAAAACTACATGTGAGTGCACACATTTTAATCAATTTTTTTTTCTTCATGGTAAAAAATCATTTTGACAATTACTTATGTTTTCTGGGGATTGTAGCATATGACCTTTTACAATCTGAACTAATCTTTCTATGTCAAAAAGGTCAAATCATCCAGTTCTTTTATTTTCAATGTTTTTGCATGTTGGCTGTACCACATTACTTTAATTTGGTGGACAACAGTTTTTCAAATGTGTCTTATATTTTAACAAATCAGCTTAACCCTGAAGTTTAAGAACTTCATGTAACTCAAAAAGCACCAAAATGAATTTTAATTAAAAATAGCATCATATAAGAAGCATTTCCAAGTCTCTGTATATGTATGTACAATGTATGAATAGCAATTTAAATGCACTTTTGAATGAATGTTTATGAATGATTATGAAAGAACCCTTTAAATTGGGCAATGACACATTACCTTAGTAGTTTTGTAGATCCTATTACGGTTACACCTAATAGCACTCAGAATTAGATAATTCTGAGTCACTGAAGGTTACGTGGCTTATGTAAACTTCCTGCACACTTAGCAGTAGGATGGGTCATGAATGCTTTTCAAAAGATTAGGTAGAATGATGTGCTTCTTATTCAGACAAAATATCTCTTTATCCCATGCTCTGCAATGAGTGATGTTTGAGCTTTAAAGATCTCTTGCCTTGCTGCTGAAGAATTAACACAGCAATAAGACATTTAATTTTTCTTTGAGCAAAAGGCTAAAGTTGCTTGATTCTTTTTCTTTCTTTAAACAACTACAAATCCATCAGTCACTAATCTGTCATCTGAGAAACAGTTGATGTGGTTGAGTGATAGAGCATGTGTGTCAGGTGTACGTAAACATCTGTTTACCTGTAGAGAGTAGACTCTGTTGGTGTGACCCTGGAGTGTGTGTAGGCAGGTCTCGGTTTCAGGATCCCACACTTTCACCATAAAGTCATAGGCCCCGCTGACCACCCTACGGCCGTCATACTGTACACAGCGAACGGCTGCCACATGACCCATGAGCACGTGCAAACACTGACCCGTCTCTATGTCCCAAACCCGCAGCGTAGCGTCCCGGGAACCGCTCACCACCCTGAGAGAGAAAAACAAACTTCTCAACATCTTAAAGTAGTGTGTTTGCATCAAAACTTTCACATAATACAGTTTAAATGATTTCTTTCTCAACTTATAATGGGGGAATTTAATCAGGCATTAATTCAGCAGTCTGCGACAGTCAATTTCTTGTACCTTCAAGGGATGTGTTTGCTTATAGCATTACATAAATCAAAGGGAAAATATTATTTGCTTACAAAACCAGACCCCTAGGACACAGGCTTGATAAATATATTTTTAAACGAGCAAAATGAACATTAAAATGGGTGCTGGTGAAGAATAGAGCAACAAACAGAAACTACTATTGTTGTTGCTGAATGAAGCCTGAGGTCACTGCACAAAATAAGCAATCATGCATGGCACAAAGGAAAAATATGCACACCACTTCGCCCATAGGCATTGAAAACACTGAGAATATTGTCAGGCAAGCAATTGTGTAATTCACAACAGAGCATAAAGAAGCAAGCCTCCTGACTGTATGTGAATAATTCACACGGTCAGTGTGTACAGCTGAAACCAGATGGGAACTGTGCGGTTTAACTAGCACACAATCATGTATTGTGTGCTGCTATTGAAGGGAATTATCTTTAAAGTATTATATAATATACAGTACTTTATATAATACTTAAAAGTAAACGAACTCATGCATGGTAGTTGTTTATTTAAAGTTGATACATCATTGTTTCACTTTCAGTTGAAATAATATTCAAGTTATTTTTAAGATTTTTAAATCATTTAAAAGGTTTAAATTCTATTTTTACCATATATAATTATTAATTTGAAATATATTGATATAAAAAAAAACTATAGTGAGTAAAAAACATTGAAACAACTATAAAATAGGCACTTTTTGGATCTTCCTGTAAAAAACTGGAATAACCTATTTACAACAGTATTTAATTCATGTAAACCTGTTTAAAGCAAAATTATTTTTTGGGTTATAAAAAGGCAGTGGTAAAATCTATATGCATCTTGATATGGCCTTTGGAAGGCGGTAGATGTTACCTTTTCTCATGCAAGTGCATACAGCGCACTGTTGAGGTATGACCGTACAGCGTGTGGATACATTCTCCCGTCTCTGCATTCCAGACCTTCAGCGTTCGGTCTGTGGAACCACTGATAATGATGTTGTCTCGCATCTGAGAGGACCAGACCCCACCGGTGTGGCCGACTAACGTCCGCAAACACTGGCGAAAAAGAGAACAAATAAAGGGTAAATTAATTGAATTACAATGCCACATATCTAAACTAAGATTTCAAATGAATTACCAAATGCCTGCACTAATTAGAAGCACTCTGATCCATCACTTTGACCTTTACCCAAGACATAACTTCTGCTTATCAACATACATCAAATAACTTCAGTCCATTCGAAGCAGGAAACAGTGTTAATGGAAAAAGAAACTCTTTATTTCATATAATATATTAGACATTGATCAGCTTGATGAGAGAATTCCCTCAGAATAATCCATAATGCTAAGGGCCATTTCCTCTAAATATAATTAAACCAAATGCAATTTAATTTCAGAGGCAAACACTGAATCAAAGGTCATTTCGTTGTGTTATGAGGCGAGTGGAAAGCGATGCAAGTGTCAAAGGCGCAACCTCTGAACCATGACCGATAAAAGCAGGGGTCATCAACCCAGGAGATGTGAAAGAGGAGGTCTCAAAGACTTTAATTCATAATGCAGCTGTTCCTATTTCTGTCTCCATCTCGATCATGATCAATCATAATGCATCACTGATCTTTAGAAGCGGTGACCAACCTCCAAGACACACGTGGCTTTCGAGCGTTTTAACGAGTCTTGCTTTGTTCCATCGCCGTATGTGGCAGCTGATGGAACAAAAGAGCAACTACTGAAAGAAATCAAACCAATTAACAGTCATTTAAAACCATTACTGTACTAGCAAAAATGAGGAACTGGAAGAACAAGAGATGTCGCCTCTGAACAATCTGTGTTAAAACGTGCCCAAAGACAATTTCTTAACATCTTGTGATCAAAAGCTACTCCACTCGCATTTGTAGTGTCCATAACATGCCAGAGAGAAAAGGGAGGGGGGGTTAAATCATGAATATTAATGTACTTCTTACTGCATTATGCATGAGGTGTTGTGTTCCATAATGAGTGTGTGTTACTAAGGCAATGGATCTTTCTCATGGAATGTTGAGGTGGTTTAAATAATGCCGGCGAGCACAGAAAGCTTTCAGGCCGTGTTCTCAGGCGATTACAGCCTGCTCAGGCTGTGTCTGTGAGAGGACCTTTGAAACCAAATGGCTTAGGTGTCTGTTTATCTGCCCGTTGTGAAACCATAAAAGAGCAAGTCTGTGGCACCCACGAGGCATGGAGATTAGCATTCCGTTTGAGTGGCTGGTGGGAAACGTTTGAAGCCAAGGATCGAGGTTTAAATCCATTTGAGTAACCCCTTCCAAATTCCACTCATTTTACAGTCCACATCTAATCTTAGGGAAGAAGATACCGTGCAAATTGCGGCCAGGGCGGTAAAGTGCCAGTGCTTATTTTGTTTAGTCTCCTTCCAAAAATCCACATCGCGTTCTTCGGACTGAAGCGGGTCGCATTTCAACACCCTCGTTCTTGTGTTTGAAAACCAACGTATCTCTGAATGGCCAGGACTAGCACACATATTCGTATCTCAGATGGCGAGCAGATTGTTTGGAGCAGCTGTTTTCATTGCTAACCCTCCTATTTTCATACCAAAAAAAGTCCTCTCTCACCTGGAAGAGCACTATTATTAAAGCCTTTCATTAACAAACCACAGACTACAATGGTTTGTGGGAACTGTAGTTTAATCTGTCTGTTAAATACAGTTAAGCTGCTGAGCTTGGGCTCTGTAAATGAGTTAAAGGAGAGTATACAAAGTAAACAAAGGAGCACAGAATGTCTTCTAGGGTTAATAAATGGCTGATGGCTATATGCGTAAATAGACAGGTAATAAGAGTTTTTGAGTACAAACCCTAGCATGTCACCACCATATTACATCACTAAACCAAATTAGTACCAAGCTTTATGGGAAAGACAGACTATTATAAAGGTCACCAGAGGTTAGACCAATGTTATTAATGTTTTAAACTTAAATTAAATAAAATAAGTTGAAGTACTAAAATTACTAAAACTGAAATAAAACAGTTTTATTTCTAAACAGAAATATAAAAAAAACAACAACAGCACATAAAATTACCAAAACTTAAATTAAAAATGCAAAAAAGGCAAATTTAACAACACATAATAGTGTATAAATAACTAAAATAACACTGGGCTATCCTTATTACATATGAATGGTATGGAGCTAATTATCTAAATAAGCTATCATAAAATCCATTTAAATATTTTAAGACCATCAGGCCGCAAACAAGAGGTTTGCACTAATTCAAGAACAGATTTAGATATATTTTCTATAATATATGAATGCAAGATCAGCATAAGAACGTAATCTCCGACTGGGTGTGTTTGTTTCTCTGATGCAGAAGTGGGTGGAGGGTTTGGGCAGGAGTGCTGCAGTCTGCATGTTAAGGAGTTGGTGGTCAGCCAAAGGTGCAGTCTGAGTCATGGCTGGAGAGAGGGAGGGGGAGGAGAGAGTCGCAGGAAATTAAAAGCAGAATAAAGCAGCGAAAATGAGGGGAGAGAGCGTGAAATGGAGCCAAAGGCTTTAGGATGAGTGAAAGATGTGATGAAAGGAAGAAGTAAACAGGAGGATGGAGGCCGGAGGGCAGTTTTCACAGTATGAGCAAATGCATATGCTCTCTCCTGTGACCTACTCACTCCTCTCTACAGTATGTCCTGTCACACCCAGGCGTCCTGCGACAGCATAAACATCTCCACGAAAGGTGACCTCCAGAGGCAGAGAGCTGCTTTCGAACATTGCGTAAACAGTCTGATGGGCTTTCGGACTTCAAATTGTTGATCTAAACCCAAGGTTTCCCAAAATTAGTTATTTCCCACAATCCTGAAAAAGTTCTGATATTTCACACTGTATATTTGTAAACACCAGGTTAAAATTTGTGTTTGCCTATTCATCAGGGTACAAAATGTAAGCAGCTGCTTTAATACTTCTGTGGAAATTCTGGCAAATCAGCTTGTCATTTGAAATCTTCTGAAATATAGTACAAACATAATACAGTTGCTACTTTATTCCAGTAAACGTATTTGTCACCACTGTTCAACATTACTTTTTCCCCTCAGGTGCTGAAACCAAATTGTACAAAAATCTCATGAATATTTAATAAAGTAAGCACAGAGGACGTTTATGATCAAATGTTTGTTTCCAAATAACTTGCTCTATCTGTCTGTCTGTCTGTCTGTCTGTCTGTCTGTCTATCTATCATCTTTTATAGGGATCATACAGAGATGTTTGCAGAGCATTACAAGAATATTTATATTAACTACTTAGCATTTTATTAATTTCCATGACTTTTCCAAGGCTGGAAACCACACTTTTGAAAGACGTGCAAACTAAAGAGTGACAGTATGGAATCAATTTTATTTATTTATTGGCTAATATTGCTCACCCCTGAATGAACCCTAACCTTAGCCAATACTGCATCTCTTAAAAACTGCTGTGCATAATCTCTTTCTTTCTCTTTCTCTTTCTTTCTTTCAGATTACACATACAATTTTTTTTTTAACCAAATAAATATTCTATAATAGCACATAAGAAACATTTCTATTAACTACTGAAAATTCTGTGATTTTTCATTTCCGTGACCTTTCCATGCCAGGAAATCACACTATTGAGAAATGGGGCTAGCCAGACCAGGTTTTCCTTTCAAAATTAAAAGTGAGAAATGCAGCTTTAAACCCAGTGTGAAAAGCCTTTTACTATTTATTTAGTCTTATTTTCAAGGTATCCACATAACCTTTTGTGCACACCAAAACTTTCCACACCACTCATCACTGCACAGGTGAAAAGAGCTGTGGGTAAATCCTGTCGACACATCTCAGAAAAAACAGATTAAATACGTTTTAGCCCAGGGCTGGTTGTGATGTGACAGAAAGAGAGAGATGTTGGCCAAGTGTCACTGACACTATATAAGGAATATTCCACAGGCGTTTTGAAACTGAGATGTCAGGCATGTCCATACAGCCGGCACAGAGGAAATCTCCATTGCTTCAGAGTGCTGGTGATCATCTCTGAAGTTTTAAGAAGAATCCTCTTCAATTCAAGGAGATGAGTTTGACAGCTCCAAGTGAGACAGAGAGAGAGTGCTACATATAATCTGTGAAGTGGTGCAAATCTCTAAAACACCTTACTTATTTACCAAATAATCTGAGAAGTGTAGTTTTTGTTGGTCATGCCATAGAGACAACATTAAAACCAAAGACTATAGAAGCCCCTATTCTTAATTTGATCTTAATCCAAAACAACTCATCTCTTTGCTTATGTCTCAGTCACATTTCATCCCTCATCAGACGCTTATCGTGCTGTACACATCCTCAAGCATGGCACACATTCAAATGAGCAGGATGCTGCGTTAGAGCCTAATCTTCCCTCAAAATCACTTCCCTATTACACACAGCATGAGGCCCATTCTTTTACTATGGAAGGGGGCCAGTAATAGCATTATCATGATAGCGCGGGTGAAGATGGTCTGTAATCCACGGCACGCCCATCAGATCTTTATCTACTGTTCATATCAGGCGTTGCTCAGACATTTAGTTATTTTCATGTCTGGCTAATGATACTGGGGTGAGCTATAAAAAAAACAATAACAGTATAGCAATGGGAACAGTATAACAGGATTCTTCTATTAGGTTAAAAATCTGGGTATGATCATAACAATTCAAGCAGTAGAACATGACGCTAAATTACGGGATCAGTTTCCAGCGAACTTATAAAAATGTATTCCTTTAATGCAGTATAAGATTCTTTGGTTAAAGCATCTGCCAAAAGCATAAATGCAATGCTGCCTTTAATAATGAAATATGTGGGTCACATTGGGCTGCAAAACATATTTGAGAGAGATTTTTTGTGCACACATTGACCACATCTGTGTCGACACTTTTCAGGCATGCCCATGACCCTAAATGAGAATTTAAAGATATAGACATAGATAGAATGTCTTTAATTAAAAAGCTACTTTTAGCAACTAGCATTTCTCTATAAACTACACTGCCGTTCAAAAGTGTGGGATCAGTAAGATTTTTAATGTTTTTTAACAGAGTCTCTTATGCTCATCAAGGCTGCATTTATTTGATCAAAAATACAGAAAAACAGTAATATTGTGAAATATTATTGCAATTTCTAATATTGGATTCCTATATTATTATACTTTAAAATATAATTTATTTCTGTGAAGCAGTGCTGAATTTTCATCAGCCATTACTCCAGCCTTCGGTCTCACATGATCCTTCATATTCTAATATGCTGATTTTTTTTTATCACAACTGTTGTGCTGCTTAATATTTTTTGGAACATGTGAAACTTTTTCTTTGATTATTTGATGAATAAAAAATTAAAAAGAACAGCATTTATTCAAAATACTAATCTTTCCTAACAATATAAGTTTAAAAGTATCCAAAAAAAAAAAAAAAAAACACTTTACTGACCCCAAACTTTTGAATAGTAGTGTATATTCTAACGCATTTTTAATTTTTATTTTGAATAAACACCTTTCTTTTAACTATTTATTTATCAAAGAATCCTGAGTCCCAGGTATCACAGGTCCCAAAAAATATTAAGCAGCACAACTGTTTCCAACACTGATTATAAATCAGCATATTAGGAAGGATCATGTGACACTGAAGACTGGAGTAATGATGCTGAAAATTCAGCTTTGCTTCACAGGAAAAAATTATTTTTAAAGTATATTAAAATAGAAAACTGCTATTGTAAATTGCAATAACATTTCACTAAATCGCAAGGGTTTTTTTCTGTATTTTGATCAAATAGATACAGCCTTGATGAGCATAAGAAACTACTAAAAAAAAACAAAAAAACAACAACAAAAAAAAAACAACAACATTACAAATCTTACTGATCCTAAACTTTTGAACGGCAGTGTATGTTCTTTTCCACCCAAGTTATTCATGAATCATCTACAGAAAGAGGGAACCAGCCCATGTCAGTGGTATTGCCAACTCCCAATAAACATTATCTATTATGGGAAAAGCTGTTAATCTGGTCTCAGATCAGCAGTGAAGGGCACCTTCTTACCTCCACAGAAAGAAACCTGCTGCTTCCAACAGATGGACTGCAGAAAAATGGCCCCTTTGGACAGATTTTTTTTTCTTGTGAAAAAGCAGCAAATGGCAGTTTTCTGTTTTAATCTATAAACTCAAAATGGACTCCAATATAATGAGTGAAAACAGTGAAGGGTGTTTTAATGAGAACTGAGCACTTGTGTGCAAAGGAATTCCAACTATTCTCTCACTATGACATTCTTTGGCCAGGCTTTATCCTCAGACAATATCAGAGCAAAGCAAACAAAGAACGGAGAGAAACTTGGACAATGAGACATCCAACCACTATACAAAGAGAAAGCACACGCTATGTGTGTATATGGGGGTTGATGATGTACAAAATCGGAACCCATGACCCACAGAAGCCTATTTGTCTAGATCTGCTATCGATCCCAACCCGAGAAGGTTTTAGTCTCAGAGGGTGGGTATCTGCCTGTGAGCTGCTTGCATGAGCTCCTGGGGTTTACAGCACTTAAATGGTGAACTGAAGTGTAGCGAAAGGAAAAAGTAAACAGACCCAAGGTCAAGAAGACAGAGACTCGGAAAGAGAAGAACGAAGCAATGAAACAGATGGGAGGGAGGGCCACATCCATAGATTCAGAGAGGCAATGCAGCCGAAATAACATTTGCGGCTGTGGCCATGACAACAAGACTGCAGATCAAAAGTGACTGTGTGGTGTGGAAAATGCAAATGCTTAAAAACACAAAAAGAATGTATACTGGATGTTATTAATGTACTCAAACAGACAGTTAATAGTTTACAGCTGAATGAAATGCAGAAATGAACAGAAAGTAGGAAAGAGTACAGTAAAAGAAAAACAGCCGCACTAAATCCCATTGTCTCCTGCTTCACTGTTCCACTTCCTCTGACAGGCGCTTCAAAGGACAGAGTATTTCCTGTTTAATTGGCCACAGTCAGGACTCTCTAAAGCATTGCATCAGACTTGAGACACTATTCATCCAGCTATTCTCTTTCATATTAGGCCAGCACAATATATCAGCACCTTATAATTATCGGCTGATATCGGTAATTAAAAAATACATAATAATGATTTAACTATATTTAAATATTGAATTCAACTAATGTATACATTTAACTTTTAGCCATTCAATTTATTTTAAATGTTTATTTTATTAGCCGATATTAAATATTTATCGCCTTTATTGGATATTGCGCTTAAGATTACGTCTGCAAACTTTTTTTTGTTTTAATTTGTTTTTACAAATATAAATACATGCATACTTATTTTTTCATGGTAAAATGGTTTGCTCTCTCTCTGATTGGCCGAATGCCTGTTTTAGCCTTTTTTGAAAGAATTTGGATATAATTCTGCGTAACAGAAGCTGATCCAAGCTTTACAAGCATTTTCAAGCTGGTGCTTCTTTTCGACAGCTCCGCAAACAGCACTGCATGATGGGAACAAAAAGGCAGCCTGCCATATATGCGGCGATGACCCTAATCATGGCGCATCTGCCATCTGCTACCGTGATGTCTCTCATCAAACAGCATGTTACTGCTGAACCAATCACGTCTCTGCTGTGATAAGACGAGAGCCAATCAATGCACGCTAAATTTGATTATAGAAGCTCAAAGGCTGATAACCTTGGGAATGATGAGATCCTCTTCTGCGAAAAAGCAGACTAGTGAGAGACACATGGAGGATGGAAGAGAGAAAAATCTAACAAACGTGGAAGATAACATCTGTGTTAGTATCTGGTATGATAGTGAACATTACAAGGAGAGATTTCATTAGACTCTGGATGAAAATGGAGGTCAGGATGGAAAGGGCAGAGATGCATGATGAGTGAAACGCACACACATTATTTTACAAATGCCATAAACTTGCAGCCCAAGGACCATGTCACAGCATCAGCTAGTGCAATGAATCCTTAAAGTGCATGAGGAAGGGAATGGCAGAGAACGGAGGTGAGAAAGAGAGAGACAGTCAGCTAGAAAGACATGCTGTTTGTACTTGGTGATCATCTCAGCGTTCAAAAGAACACGACGACTCACGTTCTCACGTGAATAAGTGATGAAGATGGTCATGTGCAGGTTTTCTGGATGAATTGAGATGGCGGTAGGTGCTGCTGTACAAGCATGTTCAATGAAAACACACCTCCCGTGAGAGAGAGAGCGAGAAGACAGAGGACAGAGAGGAGACAGCTGCACATCTATGTACATATTTCAAGATGGAGAGCTTTTCGAAAGAATTTTGAAAATTCAAGCATTATGGAAAATGGTAAAAAGCTAAGTTGCACAATATATACCCCGTGACCAATGTATTATTCAGTCATAATTAGGAAAATTAAGTTATCTTTGATACGGATAGTGGAATTAAAGGCAATTATTTTAACTGCTAATATCAGTGTTAGTATGAAAGTGTGATCCAAATAGATACAGTATTTGATTATTGTGCTTGGCCTCATTTTAAGCAGAATCATCTGCTGTAATTAAAATTCTTACAGCAGATATTCAACAGAATATTTTCTTTAATTTGTGAAAATTCATGTATTCAAACATTTATGCATTTTTGGTCTAGAGAAAAAAAACTAAACAAAAAAAACTCACCTTCCCAGTAACAGCAGACCATACTTTGAGTGTGTTGTCGTCTGAACCGCTCACTATGCGGTTTCCACAGAACTGGAGACAGGTGATGACATGATCGTCATGGCCTTTCAACACCTAAAAATAGAGGAAAGCCAGGAGAGAAATAGAGGAGTAATTACAAAATGAAAAGAAATGCTAGTATTTCGCTGATATGCGAGAACGATGTGATGCTGCTGATGTGGCAAATGACACAGCAGCTTTCAATAACATGATAGAGACGAGCAGGAACCGACAGGTTCATGGTCACCATGGTAACAAAAGAGTCAGGTAAACCACTGCTGTTGCCAGTTGGTCTGGTGCAGCCGAAGCATGTGTACATGCGTAACTGAAGGTTCCTATTTTTTGGCACCTAAATGTGCCTTTAAGAGGGCTTTTAAGTAGCTCTTTACAGGCTGGTGCAGGCAATTTCTTAAACATTTCTGTTCCAAGCCTGGGCCCCAGGTGACAGGCTGATGGGTGCCTCTCAAAAGGAATTCCAAATTAGATGGCCAACAAAGACTATAAAAAGCAATATAAATCAGTTTTAAGTGCCAATTCTGACTAAGTGATTTTAATATTATGCCTTACAGTAACAAGGAACTAGGAAAATGACATGTAAGAAAAATGTATTTGATCACAAATACAGTAATATTGTTTAAATACTACAGATTTAAATAATTGTTTCCTACTTAAATGTACTTTTAAATGTAATTTATTCCTGTGATGGCAAAGCTGAATTTTCAGCAGCCATCTTCACATGATCAGATTTCATTCTAATATGCTAATTGGGTGCTCAAGAAATAGTTATTATTATTATTATTATTAAATTATTATTATGAAGGTTGAAAACAGCTGTGCTACTTAATATTTTTGTGGATTATTTTTTCAGGACTCATTGATAAATAGAACAGGATTTATTAGAAACAGAAATCTTGTGCAACATTACACGTCTGTACTGTCACTTTTGATCAAAATAAAATCTTAAAAATAAATAAATAAATAAATTCTTACTGACCCCAAACTATTGAATGGCACTCTGTGTGTGTGTGTGTGTGTGCGTGCGTGCATATATATATATATATATATATATATATATGTATACACACACACACACACACAGACATTTAGATAGATAGATAGATAGATAGATAGATAGATAGATAGATAGATAGATAGATAGATAGATAGATTAGGAGTGAGAAGAGAATAAGGAGTGAACAACATGCTACCTTAGGTGATTTGAGGTCTCCTCTCCTCCAGTTGGTGTCTATTCTGTGTTGTCTAATGTAGGCACTCTTCCAGGGACTGTGTGTGAACCCTGGCTTGATAACCTTCCTTCTTTTTATGTGCAAGGGTTCGTCAATACCTGCAAAACAGAAGTTTTCTATGTTGGTGACACTGATTCAGTGCATGATATATAACCATATATTAACCATATACATGTGGTTAAGGGATGAATTTCCAAAGTCACAGAGTTTGTGGAAAGCCGTGAAATCACCTTCTTCTTTGCATTTTTCCCTCCAGAGCAGGTTGTCCTCTGCTAGAATGCGCCAGTAACGACACGTCTGAGCTGCCTGAAGCAGATCCTTTGGCTCCAGAAATGACAACACGTGTAAGGCCAACTGCAACACAACAGACAGACAGACAGAGTCAGACATCAGGAGAGGGTGAGGATAGAAAAAGTAGGCTACAACATGATAAAACACCAGTTTGATTTTATTTCTCCCAAAATGTTAAATAGCAAAATAAATAAATAATGTAAATATAAATAATGAAATAATAATACTATTAAAACTTTGTTTATTTATTACTATTATTATATTTTAATTGTTGAAGATCAATAAATCAATGGTTTACAGAACTGCTGAAAGCATAGGATTTTAGGTAAAATATATGAAATTTAGAAGTGATTAAACAAATGAGTATGTTCCTAAATATCTCAAATGACAATCACAAAATATATTACTAACTAATTACTAATTACGTAAACTACCACTAACTTTTACTACTACTATCTATTACTACTAATTATTAACTAAGTAAACTATCACTAGCTACAATTTATTCAATAAAATATTCAATAAAACAAAAAGGTTTTTTTTGGGGTTTAGACCGATTAACTTAAGGTCTTCACTTGATCACAAGTAGTGCACTGACAAAGTACAACAGATTTTGTTCTGTTCTTCCATTTTCAAGTGCACTGCAATTTGCAAAGACCCCAGTGAAGACAGAGCATGTCCAAACAGTTCCACCATTCCTTATGCAATCTAACGAAGGTTGCAGCCTGAGATTCCACAGTGTGCACAGTATTAGCCTAGAGGAGCTTTTTCCACAATCTGCTTCAATCAGGCAGACAGACACACCCTGAATACTACTGCAATGACAAAGAAGAAAAACAACCTGATGGGGAGGAGAGCCAGGAAATAGGGAGACAAGATGACAGGTGACGGAGAACAAGAAAAGCAAGCTGAAACTGTGACAGGAAGAGAGGATGAAAGGAAGAGAGGGCTGCCATTAAAGAAAGAAAAAGAGCAGAGAAAGGGAAGGAGACGGGGGAGTTTCCTCTCTATATTCCTGAATAGCAGCTGAGAGAGTTGTAATATCTCTCTGAAGAGGTGTGAGAGAGGACATGCCTGTCAAATGAACTCCAGCACTTATTATGCTCTAAAACCACCCTGTCAAATATCACAGCCATAAAGTGCAAGACTGTATTAAAATTATAATTAAGAGAAATGAACAAGTCCTAGCAAAATCAGGGCTTTAGTAGTTTCACTGATGTGATTCATAGTGAAATGTACAATTTTTAGGAAAAAAAAAAAAAAATGAAAAAGGTCCATTCCTAAACCTAACCTATGAATGAGATTGTTCTTCAGCTGTCTTGGTTCCAGAAGTATTTTTCCAATTAATTTTCCATTCCTTTTTTTTTTTTTTTTTTAACAAATTATTTACTAAAGCTACAACCAGCTACAAGGTGAATCATAACATTACAAATTTTGATTTGAAGTAAAAAAAAAAAAAAAAAAAGTGTTAAAACGACAAAGGTACAAGACTACAATCCCATGAATTAGTGTGGACAACAATCAATTAAAAAAGATACATAAAAATAGATTTAAAATGCAGATTATATATACACAAATACAATATTTTACGTCAATGGCAAAATATGCATCTATATACAAATGAGTGGGTACTGAAGTGTCTTATGCTTGTCATAAATTCTTTGCAGAATTATGGGTAATGTAGTTTTTCCATCAGGAATTCCACATGATTTAAAAAAAAAATAATAATAATAATAATAATAATAATAATAATAAATTGAAATTGTGCAGGTTGATGACCTCAACAAAAGCATTCATTACCAACTTCTTCACTCAGAGTAGGTATGAATTTAGCAGTTTGTAAGTTATCATTAAAAATCAGTTCCTCTGAGAAAATTCATGGGATTTTTACTTCTGGAGCCTGACTGTGACACTCTACTAGACACAAATTTGTGTTAATCTGGCCATATCCAATCTGATTGGTTGACTGTGCAACTTCTACACAAAGAGCACATTAAACTACATTTAAACTACTAGCTCAAGTTTGCTATGTTAGTAGCATCAAAACTTTGAAAGATAATCAGTGATGTGTTTTCATTAATTTCAGTATTTCTGGGGAAGTTTCTGAATATTAAGATGACTGTGTGAGTGATTTTATATATAAATTTACCTCTCTGGGCAGGAGTGAGATGAAGTCTCTCTGAAACTGCGGTTCGATCACCTGCATCATGTGTTTCACCTGCGTGGGCTCACAGCTGTCAATCAACTCATCCAGCGCAAGCAGCTTCTCTGGGCCACTCCAGCTCTGTAACACACATCAGCACTTATGTTACCAAGAACATATAAAGCATGTGCACATCCAAGAGCCATCCATTTACATTTAGAGCTTTACATTTTAATTAGGACTGGTTTTGCTTTTTCACTGGCTATACAGCAGCAACTTCTGGCATGAACGTAACCATGAAGGTTCTTGTAAGTCAAATGGAACGGACTTCATGTCTTGGGGCTGTTGGAAACTTCCCAGGGTTCGTTCTCCTCATATTAAGCTGCGGTCAACTTTATCCAGTTGAATAAAATGTTTCGCTGATCTCATGGTGCTCAGAACTTAATTCGCTCTCAGTGAGGACGTGCTGCACCGGAGAGATTGTGCCAAAGTCATTCCGCTCTGAAGCGCATCAAATGAGAGAGGAGGATTGCTCAGGGATGTTTATGATGGAAGAGGGATGTACAGAAGAGGACTATGGGGAGCCAAAGCACCCGTAATTTACTGTTGAAACGCTTCAGCTGGGAGAACTCAGCTTTGTTGTCACAGGCTGGTTTATGTCTATATGTGTTTATGCAAGCGTAGCTGCCTCGTTTATTAGCTCAAAATAATAAAGATAACATTATACAGCTGACGAAAAAAATCTGATTAAAATGTTCAATTGAGTCGATTCTTTAATTGAAGCCAACTAATTAAACTAAGCCCGAGATACATCCAGGCTTCCCAAACTTTATTAATGAAATTCCATATTATATATATATATATATATATATATATATATATATATATATATATATATATATATTTGTTTTTTTTTTTTTTCATATTCATTCATTTTTTCCATCCCCAAGCAATACTAGAGACAAAAAAAAAATTCACATATTCAACATTCATATGCCATATATACAAAAATGACAAGGTTGCAATCTAGTGCCCGACTTCAACCCTGAACACACAGAAGTGCCACTATGATATATCACCACTGGCTTCTACTGTAGAATGCAGAAATGAGACATTTAATGTGAATCACGTAAGCGATACTGAAGCAGTGAAGCTGCTGACTCATAGAGATGCGGGTGTCATTTGCACCTCCTGAAATAAGCCTTACAATAACTCAGGACAGAAACAAGCAACTCATCAAACACTGACTGAGCAAACAAGCAAAAACAGTTTCTGAACCCACTGCGTAATGGTGTAGACAGACCACTGCTGAAAGGATGTTTCAGCTGACTGTTGATTCTGTCCGAGACACCATCTAAAAACTTGCCTTTGACGTCATAAAGGATTACGTGTGCGCTTTTATTAAAGGATTTTTTGAGTAAATGGAAATCTAGCATAACACTCAATATTAATTCAGAAGAAGCAAGAAGATATCTTGGGCGAAACTTTACTCATTAGATGAAAGCTGCTTCATCCTTTCAGTCAACACAGGGATCTGCGATTTCATGCCAGAGCAGCTAGGTTAAGGCCGAGGACTGATCAAGCCTGTAATTATCTGCAAGGCAGAGCAAACACCGACTGAGGTGGAGCCTCTGCTTTCTGTTGAGGCTTGAATTGTTGTTCTAGTAAGAGGGATATGACATGTTCTAAATAGTTGCAAACTTGTGGCATTATGGCCATGTGTGCTTAAATATCAAGTTTAGATTCAGTCAGATCTTAGTAACGAAAGTAATTAATACATTAAATCCAGACTACAGCAAAAGTTATGTTCCTCAGCAGAAGCTCTGCACATGACATGCAAACAGGAGAGAGGAAACAATAAGCAATGGAAACAAATTCTCAATTCATGGCCACAATATCAGCTTTTTTTCCCTGCATGTGACACATGGGACTCTCCAGTAATTGCAATAAAGGCTCATTACAAGCGCAAACAATCTTATTGTTCATTGTTTTGACTGTCACACTTGCAACCACTGTAAAATAGCCAATATATGAACATCTGTGATTTGAATTCTATATTAATGCTTGGTTCACTGATAGCAGGCTACAGTTAGGCTAAGGGTTATATTATAATAATAGGGCCCTATGATTTCCGCGATGCAGAAAACGCGGATGGAATCGAGTCATAAAAATGGAATTCACACTATATGAGTACATGAACACATGAATAATCTCTACAACTGCTCTGAGAGTCAATTCATGAGGATTTTTACGGTTTCCTTTAAGAAAAATATCATCACATCATAATAAGAAACTTAAATGTCTTCACAGCAACCCGTCCAAATAAAAGTTCGGTTAACTTGAAAAAACGTATTTAATGTAATGATAATATTACTACTAATAATAATTATTAAAACATTATTAGATTTTTAAGGAACCAGAAAAAAAAATTATATTTACCAGAATTTATTTAGCAGAAAAATAAATACACAACAGCATTTCTGAAAAAAAAAAATAAAAAAAAAAATAAATAAATAAATAATAATAATAATAATAATAATAATAATAATAATAATAATAATAATAATAAATTAAATAAATAAATAAATAAATATTTTTTAATAAAATCAATTAGAGATGTTTTTGATTATTACAATTTAATGAAACCATTAAAATGGAATCCAGAAAAATAATGGAAAACACAGTATTGGGTAAAAAAATAAATACATAAAACGGAATTTCAGAAAAAAATTAAAACATTTCATGGGCCTTAAAAAAGTAATTTTTGTTAAACTTTTAATTAATTGCTGTTAAATTGTGTAAGTTTCATGATTTCAATTAATTAGACATGATTTTTGATTATTAAAAAAATTAATTTAACCATTGAAACTAGAAAAATTAAAATGGAAAAAAATGGAATTTGGGAAAAAATAAAAACAGAATTTGGGAAAAAAATAAAACTGATTTCATAGGGCCCTATAATAATAAAATGCTAGCTGTGATAGTTCACCTGGTTAACTTCAACTGGCAAGTCTTGTTATAAACGGAATCAAATAGTTTGGTTGAACTCACCTGAAAGGTGCGGAGCCACTCCTGCAGGCCTGTGGGGGGCTGGATGGATGTGATACGTCGTCTCTGCTGACCCTGCCCATTGACCGCTCGAATATCCCTAAACGTGGTGGGGGTGGCTGGGTATGGCAGTCCTGTGGGACTATTCAGTGAGGGTTAGGGAGAGGAGGAGAACAGAGGAAAACTAATTAGACGTCAAGAGCGGGAAAGAGACAAAACAAGATTTAAAACACATTAAATGAAAACATTTGTAGCAAAAATATTCTAAGGGCATTCTGGTGAGACACCTCTGACAGGAGACATCTTTATTGTGGTAATTCAAGAATATGAAAAGTGCAAGCCTGTAGTTTATGGAAGATTTCAAAACAAAATGGTTCTGTGGATGAAGCTACTATGAAAATCTGAGGCTTTATTTCAGAACAATAGCTTGAGAATTACAGCCAAAACCAAAGTGGTGAGTTAGACTGAATCTGTGCCAGATGAGCACTACAGACCACTTGAGCCGCTGTTGTGGTCCAACATTAGACAACATGGCCATTTACCTCAGCCTCAGAACTCAATCAGGCAGCATGATTTTATTCAGCCACCTGCTCCAAACCGATTCATTCTTCATCTTTGTTTCATTCATGGAAACCCTTTTCTAGAGTCCAAGTAAAACATGCTCAAAAGCATTTAATGTATGCAAACTATTAAGAACTGAAGCACACTCCCTTTTCCACTTGTGGTGAGGAAGGGACACAGAAAGTTGTCCCATGTCAGCAGTCCTTACAGCACTTCTGTGTCTCTGGGGCCCTACACTAACACCAAAATGACGATTCAGCACTCCTTCCTTGCATTCAGCTTATCTACGGATACCTACTCCGGTGCAAGAAATGAACGGATGAGAAGGAGAGAGGGAAGAGTGCAGGCAAGCACGTAGTGAGGTCCGTTTCATAATAGATTTATATTTAATGGGATTTGAGACCAAGATGCTTCAATTCAATGCTGTCTGGTTGGTCATGTACTGTTCTAATATAAACCACGAGAACACCTGCGTCTTGAGAATAAGGCATGAATACTCGTCAGAGCTGACTGCTGAGCTTGGGTTTGCCGACTAAGGAACCTCTCGTGTGGCGATTCCATGTTTAATGGGTTTCAGAGTGACAGCGTGTCATTTCTAAACCATTAGCTGGACCAAAATAAGCTAGATTTGCATTTCCTGTATATAATACTTCTTGGAAGGCAGCAAAAGAAAATGTGTTTAAATTTCAGGTGAGCTTTGCAGTATAAAGGTGGCTAGATTATTAGATGGATACAAGAAAGGCCAATCATAATTATGTATGCAAGTACAAATGTTCCATCAAATTTGAGAATTTAATTTAGGGGAAGAAGAAAAAACTGTTTATGAATAAAGCTATGTTTTTATCCCATGCGTTCTAAAGAACAACATTATCATTTCCGTGGAAATTTATGCAAAACTAGGAAGGTAATTGCGGCCCTTTTATTATAGAATACGTGTGGTTAAGAGCATGCAGGTAAAACACTCTGACGAACATTATGTTTGTTAGCGATCAAAGATGAATTATTCAAAGTCACATGACATTTTTGATGCAGGAATTTATGTAAATGTGTTTTTGATAGTTTATGTTCATGTGTTACTTTTTCATCTTTTTCTCAACCTCACGTTTTAATAGTATCTTAGTGCTTATATCCATCATTTTTTGTGACATCTTAAATTTTTGGATGGAAACCAGGCTAATGGGGGATTATCAAACATTAAAATAAATATACACTACTCTTCAAAAAATTTGGATTGAAAAGATTTTTAAAGTTGTGAAAAGAAATCTTTTATGCTGAACAAAGATGTATTTATTTGCTCAAAAATACACTCAAAAACAGTAATGCTGAAATATTAACAGTAATACTGAAATATTACAGTTTAACAACTATTTGCGGTTTTAATATCTATTCCTGTGATGGAAAAGTTGAATTTTAAGCAGCCATTACATATTGCCGATTTGGTGCAATATATTAAATACTGAAAAAAGTTGTACTACTAGCTTTTTTGGAAACCATTATTCATTTTTTGTGACTTTTCTGTGATTTTTCCTCTTTTTTTTTTCCCCAAAAGAACTTCCTTTTGTAACAAAAATGTCACTTGTAATCAATTTAAATGCATCCTGGTATTAGTATTTTTAATGACATTTAATTGAATTAAAATCTTAAATCTCCAATTTTATTTAATATATGAAATTAAATGAACATTTAATATAAACTAATAAATCAAAAAACTAAAATAATAAAATTAGAGAAAAATCATAAAGAGGGATCTCTCATACAATTATCCCTCTGTTACTGTTCTACTAGGTAGATGTGCCCAATAAAACTTAATGCAACACGGGCTAAAGCATTTTGCTAGTTTCAGGTAAGGTGGCAAAAGATTTACCTTGGACAGGGCTTTTTTCCTGAAGGGAAAGGTCGAACCTCTGGGCCATGGTCCAACTTCCTCTTCATCTGTAACAGAGCAGGGAGAGTTCTGGTTAGTTTGGGTTCATAGAGGACATAATAATGACAGCACAAACAACCAGCAAATCAATTTGACAGTAATAAGAGGGTGGATGTTCAGGAAACATTTCTAAATCATTCCTCAACTCTCTTAAAACCACATGCTACTGGTTCACCTGTGTTCTTTCCTGTGTTACTGAGTGAGTGGGTATTGTACTAGAGTGTGTGTTGGGCATTGTGCTAGTTCTCTCACCACCAAATGTAGGCCAAAGAAAGGAAGGTCATGTCCACTTTATAGTGACATGCCACAGAAAAGATAAAGTCTGACAGCTGATGCCAAGGCTTGTCATGTGAGTCTTCAAAGAGGTGGATGGGATAAACACACACACACCCCTCATAGGAGTTGGAAAAGAGAGCACATACACACAAACACACATCTGTGTGGGCATGACAAGCACTGAGCTTTCACAACAGCCTAAATTTATATGGGCATAAAGGGGGAAAAAAGATCCACCCTATGCTTCACTGTCTCTTTCTATGTCACCCAACACCCCCCACACAGGCTGAAATGGCCCTGGTTTTGCTGCATAGTTGGTGCCTGGCTACGGAGCATCTACTCTGGAAAAACAAGGGTTCAGTGTCCTCAACACAATGAGGTCCTAAAGCACATTTGAATAAAACTATTTTAGGAGGGTACAGGGCTGCCAGTGAATCTGTGTAGTTCACTTTCAGGAGGAGCTCAGTGATAGACTCCAAGTTATGAATCATTGTGTTGTGCCAAGGGTTTGTGAGTCATTAAGTATGTAAGCACAAATTAAGAGTGATGAGTAAAGACTTTCACTACTGAATTTGCCGTTTACAATGCAGTTATGTATCATGGTAAATAATAGGTCTGAAATGATATTCAAATCACAATGACATTGTGCTTAAGGAACATTCAGTACTTATAGTTTTAAGTGCTATATACCAATAACTATTTTTAAAAAGTCATATTAAAAAGTCTCTAAAACATACTAAAAACGTCTAAAAAAAAAAAAAAAAAAAAAAAGTGTACACTGAATAAATCGCAAAATAATTTTGAAAAAAAAAAGTTTTCAACATTGACGACACTGAAGACTGGAGGAATGGCTGCTAAAACATTAAGCTTTGCCATCACAATAAAAAAAACATGAAAGACAAAAAAAACAAAACATGAAAAGACACTTTAAATTCTAGTATTTCACAATATTACTTATTTACTGTATTTTGATCACAAATGCAGAGTATTAGAGACTTGTTACTACTAATTACTGTTTATAACAATGATAAATGTAAAAATCTTAAAAGGAATATAAACTTTTCATACTGTATTGCATGATGTGCTGCCTAAATTCACCTGTAGCATTTTGAAACACTGATACTATAGTATTTTATTTTTATAGAAACTAAAGTATATTTTTAATTTTATTTTGTATATATACACAAAATAAAGAATTTCCATTTATGCCGTGCATTTATCGGTTATTGGTTATAACGTGAAAATAATCACCGATGTATCAATATCAGTGGCAATTTTAATATTAATGCAGTCCTAGTTTTGCTTAAAGCATTTATGACATTTCATTGAATTAAGATGAACATACAGATTGCCGGGTTAAAATTATGCATGCAAATGTGTTCACGGTTGACCTTTATGTGGCCAATTTAGAGCTTTGGCCTACAGTAAAAATTATATTTATTGGCCTTGATATTCAAATGAAACCAATAAAGCACTCGCATGATCACATTTGCTGCAATTGATCTAATGTCAGAGGAGCCAGGTGTTTGACACACTTGAGTGAGGTCGAGCTGAAAGATGTGTCTGATAACAAAGCTCTATGGATTTCTGAAGGGACCACACTCTGTGGGATTCACAGTAAATGAGGGTCGGAGAGAAAAAAATAACCAAAAAAAAAAAACACTGATGAAGTACACCAGAAACGTCCATAAAATGTGAAAAGACCACATCTAATTATTATTTTTTTTTTAAAATCACAAAAATAATTTGAAATAATTTGATTCAATGTATACGAGCTAGTCTTTTTCAGAACATAGTCCCATTTATTTCTTAACCCATTCCAAATCAGGTTTGTTTTACAGGACAGCTTGGCAAGGATCAGTATAGACCAACCCGCAGCTGATTGCTCAGCCTGTGATCTCACTGCAAAAGTAGTCCAAAAGACAGGACAGGCAGTGTGTGTGAATATGTACGAATGAAGATTGTAAAAAGATGGCATGACACTGAAGATGCATGAAAGTGTATGCCTGTAGCTGTGTGTTCGAGAGCGTTGAGACTCTCTCAGGTTTCTCCATGAGAATGTGTAACACAAAACACAGGTAATGGCACACGTGCTAATCACTGCTAATAGCTAAACCTGTCTAGCCTACTTGGTAAAAAGCACTTAACACAAAATAGCATGAACGAAGTAAAAGCATTCATTTGCTTAGTTATACATTCATTTCACTGAGTGGATTAGACTGTCGCTTCTCTCTTGGGTTCACAGCGAGAGCCATCTGATTTTAGATGAGTCACTGTGTAATCATTCTCCATGTCTGACACCACAGTGCAAAAATGGTTAGGTCTGTGGTCAACAGGAATGCTTGTGTTCATGGAAACCGGTGCAGTCTTGGCAAATAACCTATTTTAGTGAATAAATCTTGTGATTTATGAATGAATAGCCTTGCTATTTATTTCTTAGCCTCTTAGATTGGTCATGACTACGTATTTAGTCTTTTAGACTATGTAAGTGTGCTGTACTTTACAAATAAAGCAGTCATGAATTACTAGAAGTCAAAAATTAAGGGTTAGGGATAAAATTACTTTTTCACATTTTGTCCATCTAAGAACATCAAACATCCTTAATGAGCTTTTTTTAATAACCAAACAATTAACGAGATCGCCTGGAGCATCCGTCAACGTCATTGTACTTCACTCCATGTTGTTCTGATCAGAGGACACCCTGAAAACTGCAGTGACTGCGAGCTTCTGATAAGCTCTCCACTTTAAATGCTCATTTCACTCAAAATTTACAATCATAAAGTGAGTTTCGGGACAGATGTGGCTCCGTTTCCTCTGTCAAATGCAATGACACAGTAACCCAATCACTGTAGGGTGGTCTGATGCCGCCAAGCAGTGGAGAATACACACCCTTCAACAGGCAGCACAGAAACTGATGCTTTACCACACTGACACACGACTCAAAATCATTCATATCTCACAACACTGAAGCTATAGGCTATTCCTGACTGTATGTCCCATGTTAACATGTCCACAATAACAGTGAGAGAATCCAGATACTGTTTGCGCTCTATACCAGCCTACATGACTGCAAAGCACAAATTAATACTACCAACAGGTTTACTCTGAATGGTGCAGTAAGAGGAGTATCACATGACAGCATTTGAACTATCAAATAAGAGTCAATTATAGATTTTAAAAAGCGGTTAACTCTTATAACATCAAATAAATCATCTGTACAAGTACATGAGATGGAAGGATGCGGTGCTGGTGAGATGTATGGGGATGGATAGATATGAATGATGTAGGGAGCGCAGGTGCAGTATGTGTGTGTGGGTTAGGATGGGCAGATGGTGGAGAAATAGTGATGGAGCCTCTGTTCTACAAACCCATCCCATATTAAAGCGCATCACGTTCTTGTCTACATAGGCTCTTGTCAAGAAGACTCAAAGTAGGTTCACGTGATTGAATATCGCGAAAGGTGATTCTCTATTATGTCAGCTGGAGATTTTTCCGCAGTGGCCGTAAGAACAGTCGCATATTTCACCGACGCACCCTTAAAGACGAGCACTGAGACCGCGCAGCTACGCGTTCAGAGCGCGACGCGACAAACCCAAACGCTGGCATTATAATCAACGAAGATGTGTACATTACACTGGCGCGCATCGTATTTGAATATTACACATCGCGCCGTGCGAACCGACATCGCGCGCTTGCAGTGTACACCGCTTCTTTGATTTATAATGGGAGCGTTCCTGTCGCGTCGCAATCAGGGCTGATGGGGTATTAAAGCGAGCCCCTTGAGAGAAGGCGGATGGTCGTTTGGATATAAAAGCCGCAGTGCATGCAACACGAATAACGGCGTGTACTCACTTTATAGAAGATCATCTTTAAAGTGCCGTAGAAACCCATGGTGGTGGTGATGACAATAATCCGGGTGTGATTCACTGAGAGTCGATGAAGAATTTATGGAAATATATCTGCGTGATAAGGGCTCTATTAATCCCGGATAGAGCCGACAGGGACATACTCATCCACGGACGGATGCATATGAAGCCGAACGGAAGAAACCAACGACTCGCCCGTCTGTCTCTTTGACCGTCCTCTGAGCGGACTGACTGAGCGAACAGAAGGAGAGAGACGGGAGGGGAGGAGAGAGAGAGAGAGAGAGAGAGAGAGAGAGAGAGAGAGAGAGAGAGAGAGAGAGAGAGAGAGAGAGAGAGAGAGAGAGAGACTCCCCTCTTCCTGACACCCAGCACAAAAACCTGGACTTTCTATTTCTTTCTATTATTAGGGGTGAGAGTCATATAATAGTATTTTAAATTATGTTTCTACATAGTAAAGCAATCAATGTTTTGTTAAATATATCTAGAAATCTTTTGAAAACATATACATGTGTGTATATCTATAAATGAAAGATTATATCACTTTGAATGGGTTTATTGAACTGTATTATTCCATATTGCAATAGTGCTTCTGAAATACACAGACATGGAATTAATTTATTGCATGAGAAGACAGGAGACTGCAGAGTTGTCAAGGGGGAAAAAAAAAAATCTCATCTTTGTTTTACAGTCCGGATGAACTTGGTGTTTATTTTGTAATAATGACTGGTTGATGGTACACCATCCTGCTTATTACACGGCTGCTTAAATAAATGGACATAAAATATTGATTTGAGTTTAAATTAATTTATTAGCTTACTTGTAGAGACAGCGGTGAGACAGAACACAAGCACTGTCATGTAGGAAACAGATTTCCCAATTGAGCGGGTCAGTTACACAGCATTGTCCTAGACAACTGTCATTATTCAGAATATTTGACCTCTGAATTCTGCGACTGACAAATCAGTATCGAGTATTCCAGGGAGCCCTGCAATAATTGTGTTATATTATTAACAAAACAAAAATGGACAGAAATGAATTGCTGGCTCTCAAGAGGATACGCTGGGATCAGACAAAGGGATCAGATGACAGGTTTTCTGCAGATGAGGAAGTGAATGGTGCAGCACAGTGAACAGGGCTGTGGATGCAGCCAGAGGACGAAAGTGGAAGAGCCTGAGATTATATTCAACCGAAACCGGGTGGTGCACGCCTTCCACTTGTTGCGGTTCCTGAGCCCGCCCAGCCGCTGAAGACGATTGCCGGCCCCTCCCCTTGTTATTTCCGTCAGACTGAGCAGGTGGTATTTGGCACTAGGGGTGGTTTTGTGTGTGGACTGCATGATTAAAGATTGCCCAAGCACAGACAGACATACAAGGGTTGTATACTACTAAAAAACCTTAAATATATATTTAAAGTAATATATACACACTGAAGTACACAGAGGTGTGCCGTTTAGTGAGCAGTGGAGTAAAACCACAACCAGAACAAATAAGTCATGCAATTACACTGAGATAACTGTTGAAAACAAGCAGTAAACTAGTGAATACCATTCTGCTACATTAGTTCACATGATTTAACAATGAAAAATACTTCTATAGCATTTATTATTCTTAGTTAATGTTAATTTCAACATTTACTAATACATTATTAAAATCAAAAGTGGTATCTGTTAATATTTAATGGACCTGAGGTAACATGAACTAACAATGAACAGCAGTATTTTAATTAACATTAACAAAGATTAATAATGTAACCAATGTATTGCTCATTAACTATAAGCAACAAACTAATTGGAACTTGCTGCAGTGTTACCAACAATTCTGTTTGCCTACTAACACCATGTGACAAAAAATGTTCCCTAAAAAAATAAAAAATAAAAAAATCGCGGCACCTGCCTGTGGCACTCTCTTGTTTACTCATTGTTTCTTGATCTTTTTTAAAAATTCTTACAAAATATAAAGGAGGTCACATAAGGAGGTGACTGCTCGTCATCTGTGTTCTTCCTGTGACTCACTGAACAAGTCGAGACATGTCCCACAGACACCTCAGTGATGTCTATACTGAACCACCCTGACTGCCTTTTAAGAATAGAAGACCATGATAAATATTAAATTGTGTTCTTTAACACTCATAACTATGACACAAATTCAGATTTCACTTTGTTTAATATCATATAACCTGTTTCAGATGTATTTAGTATGACTGAAGTTACTTGCTCATGTTCTATAATTATGTCCAATAAGTAGTTTTTGCAAACCAATTACTAATTTACTTAAGTCTAATTACTAATCTTCCTATACAATGCAGTTTCAGTAAAAGTCAACCAATCTAAAACTCAGACGAAAGACAGATCCATTGCGTCAGACAAACTGAGAGCAAACAGTCACTGAAGCTTAACAGCACACAAACACCCCAAGTTTCTGTGTCCTGGCTTTTGCTCACAAGCCATGACATCCACCTGTAAGCACAGAACAGCCATGATCAACCAGACAGAAGCTGGCATGCTTCAAACCCAACCATTTCATTACACTTTACCAAAATAGGTTTATATCAAACAAACTGGTAAGTGTGATGAAGCCAGACTAAACAAACCTCAAGGGATTGTGGTTGGTGTTACAATGCTCATTAAAGCCTAATCAAGGCAAATGAAAATGGGAATGTATCAAGGAAGTGTTAGCAAATGTGATCTCTGCCATTCGCCTGACATTCATTAGAATGGAAACAGAACAGGATTAATAAGGCATCTACTTGTGAAACAACCAGCATGGCATCAAACACCTTCTATTGACCACCAGAGGCTAGATGTAATAACAAACACCACCAAACTACATTAAGGCTGCAAGCAACCAAGTTGTTAGTTGAGTTAGCAGTTCTAGCAACCAGTTTCGAATCAACATCCTAAACTGCTCCTCCGAGTAAGTCTGATTCTCAGAGAAATTCATTTAGGGTATAACACTGTTGCCTCATTCTGATAATGAGAGTACAGGTGTACGAAATCGTATTAATAAAATCTGTTTACAATGTGTGCAGTTGCTCGGCATTGCGAGCAGTGAAGAAATGCTTGAAAAGAAGTTAAGTACTGGAAAACAAAACTTGTGGCCTTAGACTTGCTGGCACAGGTTCCTTAGATTGTTCTCTTTACACTTAAATAAATAAAAACAGAGTTAATCTTTTCAGCTGCAGCGATACTGTATTCTGCAGGGAGAGGACCACACTGAGTTACTGCGAGACCAAGCGTTAGGGACAAAATTGCACCTGTCAAAAGTTTCCAAGCAATTTGTTGATGAATTGCTAGGGAAAAAAAATCTTACACAGGTTCCAATGAATCTATGTCCTAAAGCCAAAGAAACTGGAGAGCAAGTGAGCAGCTATAATGTATGAAATGGCGGGGCAATTGTATTGAGAAAAACTTGGGATATTTCTTTGGGAATCCTTGTAAGTGGTAACACTTATCTCTGCCCTTCACCAATTGGAAACACTGTATTTTGTTGGAATCCTTCTAAAAACACAGGTGTGATGATGACCCATCTCTCGACTGTTAAAACATCACTATGGCAACCCCTAAACAAACGAGCGTGTATGTATGTTGGGAGGGGGGAGTTTGTGTGTATAAAGCGCTCTCTCTCCTCAGACAAAAACCCTCCTAAACTTTACACAGCGTATAGGAATGTGTGGCATGTGAGAAGGTCCTGCCCGTGTCTTTTGAAGAGACTCTGACCCACCCATGCTGACAGTGGAGTATTAACAGACTCCATGGAGAGAGACTTTCCCCTGACGTGCTACCGCAAAAAACAGGTGCTTTCCTGGGAACGCTTGGGTCGTAAAGTCCATTTTGTTATCTGCCCATTTCATGGATTTTAGAATGATATAGATATGCTTAAGGCAACAGGACCTGCCAGACACATGATAGATGGCCCACAACAATGTTATATTGTTTTAGCGATGCAGCAATGCAAGTTCCAAGAAAATGTTAATTCCTTAAGACACTATCACAAATCAAGCAGGCAAAACGCCAAGAACATGCTGCAAACAGGAGGACAGCTTGTGAAAATTTGTGGATGCTAAAACAGCTAGTAGATGAAGAGTCCAATGCCATAATACCCATTTTTTGCCTGGATCTATTAAAGTGAATTAATTTTGGGTGCACAGAGTCAGTCTTGACATCATAATGAGGGAAAAAAAGAATAATGAAGAATAATGAAATTTTTGGAAAGAAATCCTTATTGGATAGTTTGGAATTCACTATTATTATTTTTTTTAAACATCTTAAAAATTTGACCAAAGTGCAGAAAAATGTATGAAAAATAACTAATGACGGAAGACTCTTGAAGTTAATTTGTACTTATGACATTGGAGATCAAGTTGTAAAATGTCAACAACATGAACACAAAGATTCCATTTCTAAAAAATTTAGAACATCCATTTTAAACTTGATTTTACACTTTCACTGTCATTGACCCTGAATCATTCAAAATTAAAAATGAACATTAAACATCAAGAAACTTACATGAATGAAACAAAGTGCTAAAGCATTCCAAAACATTTAGACATTGTATATTTGACCTTTTTGAAAAGAAAATGGAGGACAGGCAGTGTCCTCCCTATGAATGGGCAACCGGTGCGAAGCAAGAAAGCGCACATTCCAATCGGGCAGATGACATCGAGGTTAATGAATTCGCCTGCGGACTGCGATGTCCTACGAAGCACAATGACACCATCTGCTCCTGACCCGAGCATTTAGCCTCCATCTTGACAATAACACCTGATCCATCACGTTTGATTGGGTCATGACGAATGACATTCAGGCAGCATCCCTCATGGAGATGAAATGATACACAGAGACATCGTGGGGTCATTGTCCAATTTAGGAATTGGATAAACAACAATGCGGGGCAAATTAAATCAGATGTGCGTAAAGCATAGAAGAGCAGAGGGAAATTACTTCTGTGGTGTTAGGAAAAATCAATTAACCTGAGATGGAGAAGCAAACGCAAATGCAATGTAACAAATATTATTACAAAATATCCTCCAAACAGGATCCAGAAACTGCAATTTCTTATAATTTTACAATTACTACAATCAGAATGAACTAGTGGTGCAACGGATCACAAAACTCACGGTTCGGATCATACTACGGATTTTGAGTCACGGATCGGATCATTTTTCGGATCAGTAAAAAAAAGTTTGCTTTTCATTAATTACTAAAAGCTTACTTTAAGTACTTCTATACCCCAGCAGAAACTACTACTAAAGTCAGTAATAAAACAAGAACAATTACACAAATTACAAGCATAGATGAACAGCCTACAACATAAAATTATAAAGACAGTAACAGTAGTATTCAGGTGCAGAAATGTAAAAATTAAGTGTAAAACACAATGCTTACTGCATAAGTTAAATACAGATGATTAGCAGACAGAAGCAGGTATTATAGGCTGCTGTCTCTAAGACTAATGCACGGACGTAGGCTACTAACACACATTCAGTTTCTTTCTCAGCTGTATACGTTAACTTAAGACATAACCGACTGTGTTTACCAGAATACTTGCTAAAACGGGTATTTTAACATAACTTTGTGTGTATGTATGCATCCGTTGAGGCGTTGTCTGAAACGCGATATCTGAATCGCGCTTCTCTCTCTCTCTCTCTCTACGTGTGCGCGGCAGAGGCTGAGCACAGAAAACGGTGCGCGAGTCCCGATTCGACTTCTCCATCTGAATGGTCTGAAATTGCTTGAATGTGTAAACTGGCAAGACAAAACACGTGCAAATGATAAACTTTCACTCTATGATGGTTAAACTTAATTAATCCATGAATCACATGTGTGCCGAACCGTGGGGACTGGTCCGTACGGATCACGGATCATCTACGATCCGTTGCACCCCTAGAATGAACACAGATGGGCCTTAGTCTCTTAACTCTTTAATTCCTTTATGAGAGTTGGGAGAATATCATCATTGTCTGATGCAAAGGATTTTCTCAATTAGCCACAGTGCCATTTAGTATGACATGTGCACCCAACATAGGGAGAATCAATTAAATTCCTGTCACATGTAAATTTATTCTTCATTTGCTCCATTTGTTCCAAGACCTAAAATATTCAAGCATACATGCTCACTGAACCTTGCACCCTGATCTAATCTTGCAATATGACTGTCATAAATTCTTTGCAAATATAGTGACTCATATTGTTGACTATCATGCAGTAAAATCTAAATAGAGATTTTTGTTGCTAGCAACAGAGAGGCAAAGGACTTTTTTCTTTATTACAAGGCATTTTCTGTTAACCCCCAAAGAGTTGTTCCACTTCTACTATCGACGGCAGAACTGTAAAGTAATTAAAGCTAAAGAAATGTCCAATAGTTTGCGAAGGGAGGTTGTGGGCAATGGTTTTAAAACAGCAGGACTACACAAAACTCCAGGTGTTGTTTTCCTATCTGAGGACTGTAATTTTATCTGGCCTGTAGTGGTAATGTTGGGTAATTAGTGGGGACAGCGGCTACTGCTTTATTTTTCCAGCTGTTTGTGAGGTTCAGCAGCTCTCCATGTTTCCAGTTCCAGCTGTTTGTGAAGTTCAGAAGCTCTCCATGTTTTCAGTTATAGTAACTGTTACTGACTGCTCACAGACTGGTTCCTCAGCATTCTTAAGGACAGAGAAAAGAGCCTAAGGCAATACCTTACACTGCAAAAGATTTAAATTTTAAAGCAGGAGTGTCCCATCCTGCTCCTGGAAGGCCACTATCCTGCAGAGTCTTAATTATCCTAATCCTAATTAAACACATCTGAAAGAACTAATCAAGGTCTTCGAGATCACCAGAAACTTTAAGCCAAGTGTGTTGGGGCAGCTTGGAGCCAAACTCTACTGAACACTGGGCTTCCAGAAGCAGGACTGGACACCCTTCTTCTAGAGAACCTGACAAAATTGAGGTGGTGACCTTATAGTAATTCAGTGAGCAGATATGATAAGTTATCCCCTCCCTTGATAGCTTGAAGTGAACCATAACAGGAGGGCAACAGTCAGTCCTGCACAACATGAAAGAACAAACTGTTAAAAGCTCCACTTTTGACCCTTCATGTTGCAGTGAAAGACAGGATTCTCAAAGGTGCAGTGACCTTTAGCATAGCAGATTCCAACGGAAAGTCTTTGCCATGATCTGGTTTCAGATGATGATTTTCAGGCCACTCCAAGTGCGTTAAATCTAGGTAACATGAGGAAAGAGAAAGCGCTAACTGGCAATGTCAACTGGAAACACAATGAAAGTCTAACTTTTTCCTTTTTTGAATGAAGGTTAAAACCAAACTGTATTACCTACCCTACCCTACTTTGTGAAGGATGTCAAACTTTTACATCTAAGTCAATCTCCAAAGTAAGAAAGGCAAGTATCTTGTACCCAACACAATTAGTGAAGAAATGTCAATGCATGACAGCAAAATCCCACATAATGTGTGAAGTTTGTATGATGTTTTATCTTAAGACAGTTGCCTAGGGTCTGCTCAGAGCATGTGAATATAGATTTGTAAACCGACGCAATCTAGTACCACTGCAGGTATTGATATTCTAGCTGAAGATTTTCTTTCATCTCCCACTTTGATGAGTCACATGGTGCAGATAATGCAGACAAGTCCAGATATAACATCTCTGACCATCTTCCTTATTAAAAGTAAGTCTCATTAAAAGCTGACCTTTCATGCCTGTTTTTGTGGCGACACACTTGTGAAGTGACCATTTTTTTAGAATCTGTGACTGCAACTGTGTGTGTGTGTGAATGAGAAAGTAGTCAGCTATGGAAGGTCAACTAACACTATGTAGAAAATGATGATTACCACTAACAGATAAAAATAGACCCAGATTACAGACCTGGAGCTCCACCAACAATGTTTTGTACTTTCATGAATGCATTTAAAATTGAAGAAAGGAGACATGAAGTCTGTGGTCTTGAAACCTCTGTGTAAACCAAACAGCAAGGATGGGAATCTTTAGGCACCTCACAATCTGTTCCAATTCTGATTCTTGGAATCAGAATCCAATTCCAAAATGATTTTTTGATCTACATTTTTTTAATGAATTAAAAATTTACTGACTTTGAACATTAAATGCATTTGTACATTTTTAATAAATTACTTTTACAAGTACTTTTTAAAATAATTACGAATTTATAATAAATCAAAGCAATTGTTTCCAGACAATTGCAGTGATAGATTTTTCTATTTATGAGCATTATTGCTATTTGATCATTACTGATGACATTATAGACAGCGGCAGATCTAAGAGGCTGCATTCATGCTAATGCATAGATCTATTTTAATAGATTTTTTGGTAACACTTTACAATAAGGTGTCATTTGTTAAAATTAGTTAATGTATTAACAAACATGAAAAAACAATGAACAATGCATTTATTACACTATTTATTAATCTTTGTTAATGTTAATGAAAATACAGTTGTTCATTGTTTATTCATGTTAGTTCACAGAGCCTTAACTAATGTTAACAAACACAACGTGTGATTTTAATAATGCATTAGTAAATGCTGAAATTAACATTAAGATTAATAAATGCTGAAGTATTGTTCATTCTTCATGTTTACTACTGTTGTTAACTAAAGTTAACAAATGAACCTTATTGTAAACTGTTACCGATTTTTTTTTTTTTGTATTTGTTTTCATTTATTTTGCATTATAAAAGCATTTTGAGATTCAAATGCATTTAAATCACTGTTGTATGTGTATTTGTCTGTAACTGGCAGCAAGCAGAATACAGCTGTCTCTAGCACACAAGTGTTATTGCATATATGCGAGAAAACAACTAAGCTCAGAAACGATTCTGAATATTTTGTTGAATTGCTGAAGAAAGACTCAGTGCATAAGAAGAGAATCTATTTTTTTTCTCCCATCCCTACTGAACAGGGCCATGCTCACAGCTAAATGAAAGAAATACCCCCTTCAGCAGGTACAAGTTCTAACACAAGCTCTCTCAATGAGGAAGATAAACTTTATAGAAGGAGGTGAAAGATTGTACCATTAGCACATTCACTGTACTTCGGTTGTACTTTGTCTTCTCCAAGGAAACTCTTGTGATGGATTTAGTGTTGGATATACCTGAGCAAAATTTTAATGTTCTAGAGTTTGTGAAAGTAGACAAATTGACGGAGTACAGGTCTGGAGAAGCTAGAACTTCAGGAAAGTAATCTTGGGATCTACAAGTAAACAGCCTGTCCTCTATGCTGCATGTTTCAGAGTGATATATGGCCTCCACAGGTGAGTTAGAGATGCTCTCTTGGAAAGAATGCAGGTGGAACAGATTTTGGGTAAAAGCCACAGCACACTGTCCAAAATCAACAGACTTTTATATCAGACTGTATGATACATAATCACAGCCAAGAATTTAGTCCTAATCAACAAGCTGACAGAACGAAGGAACAGTCATGTCACGATACACATGAAAAACATTTCCAGCCATGAGGGCGGAATTGAGAAAATTGACTAACTTGTGTACCCTATTAAGAGGTTTAACTATTGGACAGGTTTTAATCCAGACCTTTAGCTTGAAACATGTAAACCTGCTTCACTGAAGAGGGCATGTTCAGTCTTGTTGCTGCTGTCATTAGGTGTTTCCTCTTACACTAGCTCCTGTTCCAGACGCTCCAGTCGGGCTGGTATGATACATAGTTTTCGGCGCTGAGGGAGGATCTTAACCATGCGGTTAGACCACAATTGCAGCTCTTTCATATCCATGTACGCTGACGCTGATTCTGAACCAGTTTCACCTCTTCAAATCTTACTCCTCCATGAGAAAGCACCGCCAAAGCTGATCAGATATCAGTGTCAAACTTCCACAACAAGATGCTTTTCATAAAAACAACAGCCCAGCCTTTGAAATGAGGAATGGAAGAAAACCTGAAAAATGAATCACAACTAAATGTACTACTGGTTGCTGTTTTCCAGAAATAAAAAAAGAAACAGCTTGGCAAAGAAACAAATGGTTTTTGACTTTTGTTTTGGATGGTGTGTGTCAGTTGAAGCCAGATGATGTAACACAACAGCAATGCTGGCCTGTCTTGGATGTTAAGTGAAAGACATTGCAACTTTCATACTAGATGATTAAAAGAGGAATTTTATTGTGCTCATGATCATTTTTCTTTTTTGGAATTGAATCATGTTCTTGCTCTGGTTGGTTGCGCAAATATTGACAAAATGTTGTTCTACTCACTCAAGTCCAGTCCATTTAGCTGTGGACAGCTGTCAGAGCTTAAATCAGTTTATAAAAACATTTACCAACAAACAAAACCTATTACAATGACTTCATTCAAGTGCAGCACATAGAGTAGGCGCGACTCCAAAATAACAGTAAGGATCAGATTTAGCTCAATTATGGAGCAGTGCCTGTGGCGAAGGTTTAAAATGCTAACCCTACACGCAAACAGAAAGAGTAAACATAAGCAGGCTCCTCTAGAGCCTCAAGACAGGCCTCAGGGGTTGGAGGAGCTCCGTCATCTCAAACAACTCAAAGTCTCTAAGCACATGTTGTTAAAAATCGGTGTGACCTGCTAGGAAAGCTGGTATCTGAAAGACAAACTTTTTAATTGCACATAAAGGACTTAATTATACAAGGTTTGAATTTGGAGTGAGATTAATCACTTGAGGCACAGAGGCACAAACCGCTGTCCCATGAGATATAAGAGAAACCCGTGACTCTGGGTCAAGATCTGAGAGTGTGATGAAGTAATTACTCTTAGTCAGGCCCTGTAGGACAAAGAGTGACAGTCGCTAACAGGATGATATCAAGTGTTTGGCTACATCTCCAGAGGGTTGAGAGAGCAGTCTGTCATGAGCAGAGACACAATCCTCTCAGCTCCTCCTGTCTGTGTATACTGCAAAACAACAAGAGCGGGTTCTCCCAGCCTAATATCATGGGGTGATGGCTTAAGTAAGGGAGGAAACACCACGTAGCGATCAAAAAGACAGAATGAGGTACTGAGTCAGAAAACAGGATGGAAATAAGCAATGATGAATAAAGATATTCAGTCTATGCTTTATTTAATACTCTGTACATTTGTTTGATGTGTTGCATGACACTCCACAGACTGTGCGCACAGCACACAGCCCTCATTTAGGCTTACTGGATGAATTTCATGGTTGCACCATTCTCAGAAATATCAGACAGGAATGCAGAGGCAACACTCGCTGAACCAGCAAGAAACAGGAGTAAGTAGCTTGCTGAACTTCATTTACGTAGCCAGGTAAAATTAAAATTTATCATTACAAGGTATTAAAACCAGTGACTCTGTTCACATATAAAAATGTCAAGAAATTCTTAAAATTAATTCTTAAAATCCTAGATATGTATTTTTGGTTAAAAAGTCAAAGTTTAGCATATTGTTTGGAGGTTTTTATCCTTTGTACAGAAGGTAGTGGTCAAACTCTTGTGTCTTTCTAAAGAGATTGCAAAAGGCAATTTCACTAAAAAGCCTGGTGCTTTACTCTCCCTCAAATGTAGAGAGTACTTTGACCCCAGCTTCTTTTGAATTTGTCCAACAGGAACGAAGTGCAATGTTACAAAAAAAAAAAAATCAGAAGTGCACAACCATGCAAACACAGCCTTAAAAGAAGCAATGAATACTTCAAAGTGTGCCTCAATGAAATCACTTGCACCACAGACCCTTGCATAAACCAGGTTTAGTGAGAATGTGGAAAGAGGGCAATGTGGGCCTCTGAAACTAAAAAACAAACAAACAAAAAAAGTATATGGAAAAAAGCTCCATCACACCCTCCTTCAGGGTGTTTTTGGAACTTGATTATAATTTCTGCTGAATTTCATGCTGAAGGAAACAGCTGGACCACAGGCATGGAAATTCACTAATTAAGATTGTTGTGATATCCATCTAAACAGTCCCTTAAACCACCCAAGACAGACATTTCATTATATATAATGTGGAACATCAGAGAGAGAGAGAGAGAGAGAGAGAAACACTACTTAACTAGATGAGAAGTACTACATTGTTTGGAGAAAAGCAGTTAGATAACTTGTTTTTCTTTTTAATGATCTCAGTAATGCAATGGGAAGCAAAGAGGGTGCACAAGTTCTCTCCGCAAAGTCGAACGGGTCAAGATTTTCTCCGCATTAACACTTCCAAAGACAGGCTTCATGGTCCACAACAACACAAAAGAGTCCTATATTATTCAAGGGAGCAATCTGCCCATCATCAATAATAGATGTCTGCCAGTGGCAGCAGAACGTTAAGTGCTCATGTATTCTCAATGAGTCTAGGGTTGGAGAGGAACTGCGTGCCACCCCATGTTCTAAACGGCCGCCCATGGGGAATCGCGGTTATGTATCCCTGTTAACACGCATGACTTCACCAGAACTGCCCCATCAACCTCCTCTCTCATGAATTCAACAGCTCTGAGAAACACCCATCCAGACAGACCACACAGAGCGCTGGAAGACCGCAATGCCCGCAGTGTTTAACACTTCTTTGAGGTCCTACTGTGAACGAAAAAAGAAAGTATTTCTCATTAAAGGTGCAAGTTTCTGTTTATTCCGTAATTGGGCTTTTACCATGTCTTGTAGATTATAAAAAAAGTTCCTTTGTGGTGGTGGTATTCAAAAAGCAACTGAGGAATGTAGGTATGAGCTTGAGTTTTCTATAGTCTGCTTGAAAAAAAGAGCCCAGGATAAAGACAAATGGCCGTTTTGAAACTGAGTGAGAGCTGGGATATAATGAACTACTTCCACTGTCTTGGGTCAGTTTGCTGAGGTCTTGAAATATCGTGACTCGAATGCAAACCAATTGCGCCTGTCTCCTCTCTCACTCGGTTATGACTGTCTTCAAACAGCAAGAAGTCATGTATAACCAATCCATAATAGAGTAACATTTCCATTATTCTATTATCCCAATAATTTCATTCTATTATACTGACTGCCAACATGTTTATGTACTTTTACCAGCATAATTACTTTGCCTTAAGGGACACAGTCTAAAAAAAGGAGGGACAGTGAAAGTAAAAAAAGGGTTAACAAGCCAAAAAACTAGAATGTGTAAAATGCAATCTTGTACTTTATAAACATTTCCTCTTTGTTGCACATTAACACCATATGTAAACATGTAATCTGCAAAAATTTTCAACATTCACATTTCAAATAATGTGAAATCAGTCACGATGCAAGATAGCCACTGTTACAATTATGTAAAAACTGAAACAGGCCAGTTGAAATTATAATTCAAAAATACCCAAATGACACATATTAAAACTGGAATCAAACAGAATCGAGAGCCTGTGATTCAGAATCAAATTGAGAAATCTGTGTCAGTACCCTTGCCTAATAAGGAAGCTTACTACACTGAAGTGCTAAATTGTTCTGGGTTTTCCAGGGTTGTAATGGGATTTTGGATAAGCTTATTCCGATTTGGTAAAGTAACACTTACATTTATACTGGTTTTAACATGTTTTGTGTAATGCTGGGAAAGTTACAGGGATGAACGTATCAGAAGCTAATAAAAATGCATCTCATATGCTACTTGGAACTCGAATAAAGAGCAAAAGTTAAAGCTATCTAGTAATAAATTTCTCTTCTGGAAGAAGCTATGACACTGTATCCTAAAAGTCTCCATGTTCAAATCCCTGCCCAGTTCCTCTCACAGAACACTCCAGCATCTGCTAAAAATAAAACCTCTTAGACTTCTAATGATACTTCATGTCAAAGTGCATTAACATAGTGGTAAGGCAAAGTACTAAACACACAGAAAATAATTCTTATTGAATATTCTTATTGAGTCCCATCTAATGATTAGAAGTGGACCAGTAACAAAACTGCGACCTTCAAAACAAATGTTTCCTTTCACCCAGAAATAAGAGTGATGCACCTTATCATTCAGATGCAAAATAAATTAAAAAAAAAAATAAAAATAAAGATGAAATTAATGAAATTAAATTAGAAAAAAAGTATCCATCTTCACTTTAGGATGGATAACTTTAATTGAATATTCATAATTTAATAACCACAGGCAGCCACTCACAAAGGTAAGATAACAATGAGAAGATAAAGATTTAATTATTTAAATCAGTTTCATTTAAAATGTCCATAACTATTTAAATATATTTATCTATTAAAAAATAAATGAACAAATATATACATTTTACATATACACACACATACATCTATACTTTTATAAATTTAAAACCCTCTCATTGCATATTTGCATCATGATTTGATATTTATGTATTTTAAATTAATTTTACAAATTTTTATTTTTTCATCAGCTAGATTTTTAGGAATATATAAAGTTTCTATCGTCCACCCATAACTGACACTATAAAACACCACAATTGCACTCACATAGACGCTGGCAGCCTGCAGCAGACCTGAATTAGAGATGCTGATTAAGGAGTTTTTATTGGGCTGGCCGCACCCCTCTACAGTACATGCTGAGAAATGCAAACTGAACGTGGAGCTTTACGTGATGAGAGATGCTGGGTCAGTGAAGCAGTCTATGCAGCTACCCGAGTGCTTTCTCCCACTCAACTGGAGGCACTGCGAGGCCTCAGTTTGCTTTTGGCTACAGAGTTGTTGATTAAGTCCAGCAGGATCCAACAAGGCAAGAAGTGTCAATAAACGTGTGTATAGAAAGACTCAAGCATGCACTGGTGCAGTATACAGAGCTGCCCTACTGAAGATAGATTCAGTACAAACACGACTTCATTTTCCACTTTGCCACAAAGAGAGGGCATCTTTTTACGCCAGCTGGCCATCCTCCTCTGAGGATAAAACACTACATGATCCAGGGAGCCAGAAAGAGAGGTTAGAACAGCTTCCCAAAAATAGACGCTCCTCTGTCGACTGCTCGTCTTGCTTTCATACCACAACGGCAGTCAATTTTCTGTAGGAGGATTCCTTGATTTTCGGTCCAAAGCCACGCTGCTTTTTCCAGTGATCACTGGACAGGTTCTGATTTAAAAACAGCCAGGTAGGATCCACTGAATGAAAGGAGATAAATCATCTAACACTGAGACTGATAACTCTGTTTCACAACCATTTGCATGTACTCATTTTATAATCACTGCTTCACACCGCTGTCTTGGGGCTGGGTAGATAAGGGATGAATCAATGGGCTTGTTCATGAACCATCCCTTGCTAAATCAATCATGAACACTCAGAATATAGGGGAAAATACCAAACGGATACATTAACAAAGTGTGTGGCCATATGTAACTTGAATGTGCAAGGCTTCCGCTTCCAGTTATATTAGCTGAACAAAAAGGGTCTATTATGCACAAATAACTTAACCATTTACTGCATTATTCACTTGTATAAATCCACCTTGTGATAGTCCAACAAATGAGTGAATGAAAATGAGGGTATGCCAGAAAAGCTGTGGACACCCTCTGGCAAGACATGGTAATTCATTTTCCATGACACTCACATTGTATATTCTCCAACAGATAGCCGTTGAGTGTACATTGGTTGTATACTGGTGCATTATGAGATTGAATGAGTGCACTTGACAATGTTCACTATCTAAAGGTTATAGGGACGATTTCAGATTTTTTTCCCCACCGATTTTTATTTACTCAGCCATGTCTCTTCAAATCATTAAGACTTTTGGTCATCTTGGCAACAAAAACATTTTATTATTATTATTATTTTTTTAATATTCTCTGAGCATTTGTTGTCCATCAGTTCACAGTCTAGGGAAACCAACATTTTCAAGCTCAAAATGCACAAAGACAATGTAAAAGTAATCTACATGAATTTAGTGGTTTAATCCAAGACTTTTGAAAAGACAGAGACTTTATTTGACAAAAAAAAAAAAAAAAATGGTAACACTTTAGAATAGGGACCAATTCTCACTATTAACTAGTTGCTTATTAGCATGCCTATTATTAACATATTGGCTGCTTATTAGTACTTATAAAAGCACATATTCTGCACGCCCATACTCTACATCCCTAATCTTACCCAATACCTAAACTTAACAACTACTTTACTAACTATTAATAAGCAGCAAATTAGGAGATTGAGGCAAAAATCGTAGTTAATGGTTTGTTAATAGCAGCGAATTTGACCTCAAAATAAAGTGTGACCAAAAGTTTTATTTTAGACTTAGAGCACATGAAATATGATAAAAAGAATCACTAACATGATTTTAGACACAGCTAGTGAACAACCAGAGAAGCACATCAGTCATGAATCATTCAGCCTGTTTTTGTGAACCAAAACAATTGATTCACTGAAAACAGATGCAGAATATTTTTTTTCAAGAAACAAATCATTCTCATAAATGCAGTAAGACGGTAGAATAGATGTTAAGATTTTCAGTGAACAGTGACTTAAATTAAGATCCCTTCATCATACACAAATTAACCATTTTTTTGATACTTTGTGCTTTCACTTTTTCACTCCAGTCCCCAATTAATGTAATGGGACGAAAAAAAGACCAGTACATTTCTTCAAAATTTCTCCTTTTATGTTCAATGTAAAAAGTCAGGCCCTGTTTACATTAGTGCATTTTCATTTTAAAACGGTGTTTTAAAATGAAAACGATCCTCGTCTACACTGGTGCTTTTACTGCATTTCAGAAACGCTCTCAGTCCACATTACACAACCGAAAATGCTTGTCACATGACCATTCATGCACACTAGGCATGCGCGTGAACATGTAAAGAGTTCGTCAAGGATACGCAGAGCGAATGTGGCCAGCCATATCATCGTTTTCAAAAGTCTCAGTTTTGGTCCGTTTACACTTAAACGTAAACCCAGAGTTTTCAAACTAAAACGGGGTATGCAGTGTTTTCAAAAGTCTCTGTTTTTGAGGTCGAAAACGCCGGAGTAGTGTAAATGACAGGCGTAACCGTAGCAAAAGTTATACGTTTTAAAATGAAAACACACTAATGTAAATGTAGCCTCATTCATTCTTGTTTGGAGCAACTTGAAGGATGATGTCAGAATTTCCATTTTTTGTGTAAACTACTCCTTTAAATCCACTTCAGCATGACATAGATGTTTTAAAAGTGTCAAGACTCTAATCGGCAAATCAGTTATTTTGGTGCTAATCTACAATGTAACAATGCATGCTTCAATATTAGTGCTATATTGGTCAACTGGATAAGGAAACCCTTAATTGAACCTCAGCTTAACTTCCAAGAGCCGATTAGCCATTATGTACACCACACCACCTTAGCATGTAGGTACATGAAAGGTAACCGCTTTTCCCTTGTGCTGACATTCTGCACTGAGACCTACCCACCAGGACAGCTGTATGGAAATTAGAGAGCTTGGGCTGCACCATTACATGGCCCGCCCTGGCAGCGCTCAGAACAACGGCTCTCTCAGCACCATTGCTTCAGGCATGAACTTGGCAGATTAGCCATTCAGGAAACAAATAAGCCCTCTAACACAGACGGCCCCCTGAAAGGGAGAAATAAAAACGACCTCAATGCTACGACCAGAGAAAAGAGGCCTGAAAAAAAACTAAGTTTCCTCCCTCCAAAGACATTGTGTCTGAGGGATGGAAAACCCTCTGCCGGTGAGCTTGTTTTCCATCTCTCTCTCTCTCTCTCTCTCGATGCACAAGGAGTGATATTTAACAAGGTTGTAAATAAGCAGCCCTGGGGCATTGTATTATATCAGGATACGCATACCCTAAAGTGCTCAACAACAGAGGGTGCACATCTCGAACAAGCAGTATGAATTTCTGAACGAGAGAAATCGTAAAAGGTACAGAGCCGACCGCCCACTCCTCTGCTACTTGTGATACACATCTGCTGGAACGTGTCTGTGTGAGATCTAACATGTAGCAGATATCACTAAGGTTGTGCTGCTCTATTGATTGGACTGTAGCACATGTTTCTTGTTGAAGAGGCTGGCTGAATACTTTGCTCATTGTCGGCAAAGCTCTGATGAACAGAGAGAGCGGGCGGGCTGTGGATCTCACTCACTCCAAAGACACTGACGGTGGGCGGCAACGAGAAGGACGCGGTCCACCTCCCTCTTTCTGTACATAGTTGCCAGGCAACACGAAGAGAGCTCTGGCTAACCGGAGGGTTGTAGTGCTCTCCTTCTGGCCACTCGTTAGTAAACTCTACATAGACTTTTATGAATATTTACTAGAGGTGATGAGGAAAATGAAACGCAAACTGCGGTACATTACTGTGATTATCATTAGGACACTCAATCAACACTAAAGTATCAATTAGGGCTGTCAATCAATTTAATCAAATTAATTACATATGCAGATTAATTAGTCAAAAGAACCTCCTTTAATCACAAAAAATAAAAAAAATCTCTGAAACGCCCAAATGAAGAGAATTCAAAGACAGTGACAGATGAGCAAATCATCTGAAGTTATCATTAGAAGTCCGTATATAGCATGAGTAATGTTAAATGTATTTAAAGGGATAGTTCATCCCAAAAATTAAAATCCTGTCATTTACTCACCCTCCTGTCATTTCAAGACTTTTGGTCATCTTTGCAACACTAATAAAGCATTC